>JAKWJD010000611.1:0-5000 GCA_027705065.1 Solanum peruvianum
ACCAAAAGACATTACTACAAATTCGTAATGGCAATACCTGGTTCGAAAAGCAGTCTTTGGCACATCCGTTGCCCGTATTTTCAATTGATGATAAGTGGATCTCAAGTCAATCTTAGAGAAGACACAAAGCACCTTGTAACTGATCGAACAAGTCATCAATGCGAGGAATGGGGTACTTGTTCTTAATAGTTACCTTGTTCAACTGCCGGTAGTCTATGCACATCCGAAAACTTCCATCCTTCTTCTTCACAAATAACACCGGAGCACCCCAAGGAGATGCACTTGGTCTATGAAGCCTTTGCTCAACAACTCTTGAAGTTGGGCCTTAAACTCTCTTAACTCCGCGGGAGCATTCTATAAGGGGGATAGTAGAATGGGGCGAGTACCCGGTTCCAGATCAGTGCAAAAATCATATCTCTATCCGGTGGCATACCAAGAAGATCTGCAGGGAACACATCCAGAAATTCACGGACTATCGAAACCGACTCAATTGAAGGTACTTGAGTAGTATCATCCCTGAGGTGTGCCAAGAACGCTAAACACCCTTTGCTAACCATTCTCTTAGCACGAAGAAAGGAGATGATACAAACCGGAGTAGAAGTGTAGTCACCCT
The DNA here is from genome assembly GCA_027705065.1 of Solanum peruvianum. Lineage (NCBI taxonomy): Eukaryota > Viridiplantae > Streptophyta > Magnoliopsida > Solanales > Solanaceae > Solanum > Solanum peruvianum. Next base: position 614 of record JAKWJD010000611.1, read on the forward strand.
CCCACACTAACTGATCTGTCCCAGTCTTGGCTAACGTCACAGTTTTAGCATTACAATCCAAGATCACTAATTCGGAGAAAGCCAAGTCATACCCAGAATTACATCAAAATCAACCATTTCTAAGATACCCAAGTCTACATAAGTTTGCTCCCCACAAAAGTCACCAACAAGACCTATATACTTTTTCAACTATCACATACTCACCCACCGAGTAGACACACGAATAGGTATGTCAAGCAATTCACAAGGTAAATTAAGACCAGTAGCAAATGAGGAAGATACATATGAAAAGTGGATCCAGGATCAAATAATACAGAAGCCATGCGATCACAAACCAAAAGATTACCTGTGATAACAGCCTCAATGTCTCCGCTTCAGATCTCCCAGGAAAGCGTAACAATGGGCCTATCGCTGTCTGCCCGTTGCCCCTACCATGTTGTGCTATAGTGGCTCCAGTTTGCCCGTCACCCCGGCCGTTGGACCACCATTACCTCGGCCACCACGTCCTCCAGAATAACGGCCTCTACCATGACCACCTCTACCTCTAGCTATTGGGGGTCTATAACTCTGTTTTGGACAATTCCTCCTAATATGTCCAGTCTCCCCACATCCATAACATTCTCTGGGGTCTAGCATAGGTCTCTGTGAGAATGACGAAGTCTGGGGATAACCTCCAAACTCAGAGAAGTGTTGACCGGTCTGCGGCGGACCCCCAACTACAGTCTGTAGTGAAGACTGAATTGGTCGGACTGAGTAACCTCCTGAACCCTGTCCTCTAGAGTAAGAACCATTAAAATCACCTCCCTTTCGAAACCTTTTTGATGTCGATGCCATGGTGAAGTCATCTGGATTCACTCCTTCCACCTCTATCACAAAATCTACCACTTCTTGAAAGGATTTTGCCGTAGCCGCTACCTATAAGGCTGAAATCCACAATTCTGACCTCAACCCCTTCACAAAACGGCGAATCCGTTCTTGTGGACTGAAACAAAGTTGGGTGGGATACCTGGATAACGCACGAATCTTAGCCTCATATGCAGTAACCGACATCCTACCTTTCTCTAGGCTAAAAAACTCATCTCTTTTCCTATCCCTCAAAGTCCGGGGGATATACTTCTCCATAAACAAGCTAGAGAATGAGGCCCAAGTCATAGGTGGTGCCTCTATTGGTTGACACTCAACATGTGACCGCCACCACATTTTGGCGTGTCTTTGAAACTGATAAGTCACAAACTCAACACCAAACCGTTCTACTATACCCATATTGTGTAGTAGCTCATGACAGTCAACCAGAAAATCGTGGGCATCCTCAGATTCAGCACCCTTGAACACTGGAGTTTTATTCAGAACTTACTTACAATTTCATGCTGATCACTTGTCATTATAGGCCCTTAGTCAGACGAGGAAACGTGCCTATTTCCAATGAGGCATCCTGCGGGGAGCCACAGTAGCTGCATGTTTGTCTCCGGAACCTGAGGTGCTGGGCAGAAAACACGGGAGGTGTCTGGCCCTAATCAGATAACCCGCTAAGATAACAGAACCTGATTGATCATCTCTGGGGTAGGTTGGGGTGGCAATTCCTCGTTCTGTACTTGTTCATTCTCCCCTCCTCACCTCTCTTACAACTTCCTCAGTTGGTGGAGGAGTCACCGCCCTAGTACCAGATGGGCTAGGTGCTTGTCCTCAGTTGTGGAGGTGTCTTTCTGTATGTCTGTCTCTTTGTCTCTCAGTCGGTCTATCTAATTATTTCTCTATCTTTCTATATGTATATCAATCTATTTATTTGTCTATGTTTATATATGTATATCTGTCTATTTTCTATGTATATATCTATCTATCTATCTATCTATCTATCTATCAATTATCCATACATCCATCTATTAATCTATCCATCTATCCTTTTATATATCTACCTATCTATCTATCTATCTATCTATTTATTTATCTCACTATCTATCGATCTATCTATCTATCAATCTATCTATCTATCTATCTATCTTTCCATTAATCTATCTATCTACCTATCTATCTATTTTCTTATTTATCAATCTATCTATCTATCAATTTAAATATTTTCTTATCTATCTATCTATCTATCTATCTATCTATTTATCTATATCTCTATCTATCTATCTACCTACCTATCTACCTGCCTATCCATCTACCTATCTATTAATTTATCTATCTATGTACCTACCTAACTACCTACCTAGGTACTATCTATCATTCTATCTATCGACCTATCTATATATTTTTCTATATATCAATCTATCTATCTATGTATATATATATATCTATCTAAACATCTATGTATCTATCTATCCATCCTCCATCAATCCTACAATCTATCCATCTATCCATCTATCTATCTACCTATATATCTACCTAGCCATCTATCTACCTACCTAGCTAACTACATATATATATATGTTAATCTATCGATCTATCTATCTTCCTACATATCTATCTATCTTTCTATTGTATATCTATCTATCAATCTATCTATCTATTGATCTATTGTATATCTATCTGTTTGTCTAGCTATCTATTGTATATCTGTCTTTCTCTCTGTCTTCGTATCTCTCTGTCTTTTTGTCTCTCTCTCTGTTTGTCTGTCTATCTATGTATCTATCTATCTATCTATCTATCTATCTATCATTCTATCTATCTATTAATTTTTTATCAATCTATCCATTTATTTATCTATCCATCTATCTATCTATCTATCTATCTATCTATCTATCTATCTACCTATCTATCTATCTATCTATCTATCTATCTATCTATCTATATATCCATCTATCTATCTATCTGTCTATCTATCTGTATATCTATCTATCTATCTATCTATCTATCTATCTATCTATCTATCTAAATATCTATCTCTGTATCTATCAATCCATCCATCCATCTAATCATTTTTCCATCTATCCATCTATCTATCTGCCTATCTATCTGCCTATCTATCTGCCTATCTATTTATCTATCTATCTATCTATCTACCTACCTATCTATCTACCTATCTATTTATCTACCTACCTAGCTACCAACCTACCTAGCTAGTTACCTACCTAGGTACTATCCATCCATCCATCTATCCATGTATCCATCTATCCATCTATCTATCTGCCTATCTATCTATCTATCTATCTATCCATCTATCTATCTATCTATCTATCTATCTATCTATCTATCCATCTATCTATCAATTTATCTATATATCTATCTACTTAACTACCTTCCTATCTATCTATCAATGTATCTATCTATCTATCTATCTATCTATCTATCTATCTATCTTTTATCTATCAATCTATCTTTCTATCTATCTACCTACCTACCTACCTTCCTCGCTAGCTACCTAACTTGCTACTATCTATCTATCTATCTATCAATCTATATATCTATCTATCTATCTTACTATATGTCCATCCATCTATCTATCTATATATCTATCTATATATCTATATATGTATTTATCTTTTATCTATCCATCTATCTATTGTACATCTATCTCTCTATATTTCTATCTATAGTATATCTATCTATATTTCTATATATCTTTTGTAGGTCTCTATCACTATGTCTTTCTGTCTCTTTGTCTTTCTGTATGTCTGTATCTCTATCTCTCTGTCGGTCTATCTATTTATTTTGTATATCTTTCTATATATCTGTCTATCTATCTATCTATCGATCTATCTATCTATTATACATCCATCCATCCATCTATCCATCTATCCATCAATCCTTTTATATATCTACCAATCTATCGATCTATTTATCTATCTAACTATCTATCTATCTATATATATATATCTATCTATCTATCTATCTATCTATATATCTATCTATCTTTGATTTATCTATCTATCTACCTATCTATCTATTTTTTTTATCTATCAATCTATCTATCTATCCATTTATCTATTTTCATATCTATCTATCTATCTATGTATATCTCTATCCATCTATCTACCTGCCTATCTACCTGACTATCCATCTACCTATCTATTAATTTGTCTATCTATATACCTACCTAGCTACCTACCTAGGTACTATCTATCTTTCTATTTATCTACCTATCTATATATTTTTCTATTTATCTATCTATCTATCTATCTATCTATCTATGTATCTATCTATCTATCTAATCATCTATGTATGTACCTATCCATCCATCTATCCATCTATCCATCTATCCATGTATCTATCTACCTATATATCTACCTATCTATCTATCTACCTACCTAGCTACCTACCTACCAAGCTAGCTACATACCTATGTACTATCTATCTATCTAGCTATCTATCTACCTTTCTATTTTAATACATACATAATATAATCTATATATATCAATCTATCGATCTATCTATCTCCCAACCTATC
>JAKWJD010000611.1:10000-56701 GCA_027705065.1 Solanum peruvianum
TAATATGATGCACATATGAATCACCTTCAATCCTTCATAATAATAAGCCTATCATCATCTCACAATTCATCACATTCATATCATAGTATTATATTCATACTCTCATCATCTTCCTATGATACACACATATTCATACTTCATTTTAACAACATCATCAAGAATATACCAATATGAATATAATAAAGTATTCGTGACTTTGAATGTCTTACCCATGTCTTCCAAGCAACTCATGCAAGACTTCACCCCCAACTTCGTGATATTCGCCCAATAATTCAATCAAAATTACCATACAATAGTAACTTATGCAATACTTTATTCAATTACATCTCCCTTAATCATAAATCATCCAAATTTACAAGTAAAGGTTAGGAATAGAGGGAAATTTATGAGCCTATATTGAGAATTAGGTCAAATACTAAGGTAATATATCAATATATCCATAAACACACATAAATAATCACTAATAATCTAATCAAGACTTAATAAATAAAGTTATAAATACCACCCACGAATTTGGATTAAAAAAAGGATTTTGAATAACATTGAAGTCCAATTTTAAAGAACCTCTTGGGGATTTTGAATCCAAGAGTGAATATCCTATATACCTTGAGAATCCTTGCAGATTAGTGAACAAAAGTCTGATGTTGTAGTGATAGATAAACATCACCTTTTTCTTTAATGGGGTTCTTTGGAGTAGTGAGATAAACTAGAGAGAGATGAGTATTTTTTGGGTTTCGGAGTTATGAGGTGCTAGGTTAGTGCAATGACTTTGGGTACTGAAATAACCCTAAATTAACTAATTATACACATCCCTAAGTGTTAATTAATTAATGAAGTAATTACCTAACCACTGCTACATAAGGCGTGTGGAGACAATAAAGATGGGTTCAATTAACGAGACCCTATCGACACCCTATCAACAAAACCACGGATTATACTAGTCAATGTGGTTTGGGACAGAGAGACCTAAAAATGGGTCCAAGGCTACATATTCTAAGTTTGGACTCACGACCTCCATCGAGGGGGCGTGAGTCCATCAAAGAACCATCGTTGGAATTCCATTGATATTCTACATATTTGATAAAGGCATATACCCAAACCTTACATTACATAACATGCATTAAATAACAGAAAGAAAAATACCCGACAAACTAGATTTATCGTCCTTTAGGGAATCTAAACTAGAGCTAGACTTAACACAGAAATTGATAAAATATGAACTAACTAGAAGCCTATTCTTCAAGATGCACAGACCATTCTAGCTTTCACCGAGTGGCGTTGGGATCTTCGTTGAAGGTCCCTACATAAAACAATGAGAAGGTATAGTATTAATAGATAGAAATTTGTCTGCACATCGGTCTATTTTTTTTTCTATTTCTTCATTGTACCCCATTTCTCCTTTTCTTTTCATATAGATTTGTTTAGTAGAACATGACATTTGTTTTAGTTTTCATTTCTTCTTAACTTTGTTCAAGCTTCACATCGGTAACTGTTTCATACAGATTAATCTTTAATAAATGCTATATATATCATTTAGGTGTAAAATAATTTTGAATTACTAGTTTTGAACTTTGATTTAAACATAAAATATAGGCCTAATGCAAGGTCTGTCTTTCAAACTTGTAAAAATTTATTTAGATTGTCGAATTAAGTCATGTTCCAATTGAACCTTTCAGCTCCATGCAAAGTATTCCTATTCGATACTTTTAATCTTAACATTGGAAAACTTTTTACGTGTATTTTAACTCCACTATTAAGTTATGAAGTTTACCTTTTAAAATATGACCTATCCTTTAATTAAATGCATAAATCTCATGTACCAAACACATGCAATATTATGGATTAGTCAGAGAAATGCATATAATGATTGAAATATTTTATCTTGTTACATTACTATCTAATATAAAAAATCAGAATAAAAATTAAAAAAATCAAATGCAAATAAATATCTCTAATTAAAGAAAATTCTTAGGAGTTGAGATGCTCAATCTCACATTGCTTTGGTTGAGTATATAAAAAAAATATTCTGATAACCTATTTATTAAAAACATTTTTGGGGCGAGTCTCGAGATGGGAAGTACCAAAAATGTCGAAAACATTTTTTGGCCGAGTCACGAGATGGGGAGTACCAAAATCATTTGGGGTCTATTTGAAACAAATTTTAAACATATAAAAAATAAATAAACCACACAAACAAAATATGAAGAAACGAGATTTTATTCCTAAAGATTTTGAGTAGAAATCTATTAATCCCTTGATTTTACTATCCATGATTGAGGGCTTTTAGGGGCGTATTTCTTGAACTAAGATGGTTAAGATTTGATCTCTATATATGACTAATCCATTAATTTGCGGACTATTCGAGATCTTGATCTCTTTATCTTATTTTTAAGATGCCTTTTCAGAGAATTTTGTACCCTTTATATAGGATTAAGCTAGGGTTTTGGGTTTAAAACCCTTATTTGATTGGCCACAATTAGTAGAGTCCCAGCTCCATTGAACACATCCTGCAGGTTTCTCCACTAGGCTTGCCAATTAATATATTGTATGAAGTCTTTCAATAATTTAGATTATAACACTACGAAAGATCCATCAAGTAGTCTTGAGCCTCACATAATGAAATAAGACTTAAAACAACGTGTCTAAGCCTACATAAATGTACATTAATTAATTATGAAGTATTAGAATCAAAACATCAAGAAACGACCAAGACGTCTGGAGACTAGTGAAGATGAGGTAGTGTGCCTTGTTGTGTTTCAAGGGATTTTAAGAGTCGAAATTAAGTAAAATTTGGTGGAAAGCGGTGAAACATATAGTATAGTGTCTCTAAAAATTGAAACATCTGGGTACGACTCCCCATGTACCACCTTAAGGGTCCTCCAACATTTTACCAAAAAAAATTATTTGACAGTTTGTAAGGACAGAACCAAACGATGAGCCGTCGGTGAGTCAAAAACCAATCAATAGGTTTTTTGGGTCATACTTAGACATCACCCAAATGGCCTCAAAATCCAGGTCTATGAAAAAAACCACGAATGACCAGTACGGGGCCATTGTTTGGTCAACGGACTGTCGATGTGGAATTATTTATCGATGGAGGCTTGATTCAATACCAAGTTTCGGTTAAGGTGATGTTATTAGATAATTAATTAATAAATTAATTAAGGTTAAAGGTGTAATTAATTAAGTTAATTGGGGACAATAAAAGAGTTAACCCTCAATAAACTAATTCACCACTTCATAATTTCTCAAACCCAATTCTCTCGACCTTCTCTCTACTTTTCTTTCTATCCCAAAGACTACCATTGAAGACCAACTTAAGGAAGTATTTTTCATATAATGTAGGTATTCACTCTTGTGATCTCTTTCCCCAGGCTGCTCTTCGAAATTTGTTTCCAAACATATCTAATACATGGGTTTTCATCAAATTTCATGAATTGTATTTACAAATTAATTTAGTGTTTAACACTTTGTTTATTTTGATATATTATTATTTTTTAATGGTGAAGTTTTTGTATTAATATTCTTCGACCTTGATTCAATAAAAATCCATGATTTAACCATTTTCCCTCTTTAGCTATGAATTGGACTTGTAGATAATTACGATTGTTGAAATTGATTATGTTATTGTTTAATTAACTCTATTATGATGATGGTGATTGGATTTTTGGGTAATTGTGATGAATTGAGGGTAGGATTTTTAAGAAGTCTTTGGAAGGTATTTGGTAAGACCTTTATGATTATGAATTCTCTACTTCAATAAAGATGGTTTATTCTTGATTATGATATTCAATTGAAGTATGATTATATGAATAGAATAACAAGATGCTGATATGATGTTTATGATGGCATGTTTTGAATATGTTAAATTGTGAGATCATGATAAGGGTATATGAATAGAATAACAAGATGATGATATGATGATTATGATGGCATGTTCTAAATTTGTTGAATTGTGAGATCATGGTAAGGTTATGATAATACAAGGTTGAAAAATGATTTTTTTTGTACCTTTTATGATATGACTATAATATGTTGATATTTCTAATGATGGTTGGTGATGAAAGGAAGTTTTCATAGTATGCCTAATGATATAATGACATGATTATACAAGGGGTTAGTCTCCTATGGCCTAATTAAGATAGATTAATAAGAATGACTTAAAGACATTTAAAACAATGGAGTTTAGCTTAGAATTGAGAGAACTAGATATAATAGGTGTCCCTTCCTAATGAGGGAAGGAAGGTTCACCATTGTTATCATGAGATATATACTATCATGCAATGTGCATACATGAGTTTCTAGTATATCTCCTAGTTTCTTGACTATGTTGCGCCGATAGGAATACTAGCTAGTGGATCCAACTAGAATGCTTTGTTATACCTTGGCAAGTAGGGTACTGTCTATTTGTGTAGGGTTTCATGACACAAGATTTGATGTGTAGCTCACATGGTCTATCGTCAGTTAAGGCGATCGTTCCAAAATGTAAAATTAAATAATGGAAGTAATAATGATGGACACTAACTAGGGTTATTTTAAGGGTTCCACTTAGTATATATAAAGTTATGTGACTTTACCTATACATTACACAAGTTGTCCTTGAGTGGAGTCCTATAAAGTTTTTCTTGTGCACTTATGATATCACGAGATGTATATATGTTGATCCTATATGATGTTGCTCTTATATGATGTTATCTTCAATTGAAGAAAATGATATTGGTCTAAATTGCTATAAATGATGATGACTATACATGATTTTATGTTATATGAAGCAAGACATTACTTATTGTTCATTTTCTTGTTTACTCTATTATTTGGGGTTATGGGGCTTCACATGAGTATTTCATTTGTAAGTTTTGGATGGGATTGTTGGTAAGTGCATTGTTGTGATGATATGAAATATTGAACATGAAATTTTTATCAGACTTTATGATAATTATTATCCTTTTTATTAACATATCTTAGGTTGTTGTGATCCTTGACTTGTATATGCTCGTTTCTAAAGAAATAGTCCCTTTTGTACATGATTTCAAAAGTTCTATGTATATATGTTTACATACTTTCTATAAGTGATTGTACTATTCCATATTCTTTATACTTCTACAAATATGTAGGTTTGGGCCTTTGAGGTTCTTAGAGGTCATTTGCAAGAAGACATGGTCTTTTCCGCAAGTTGTTGGTGAGTCCGCAATGTTCCAGGACGGTTCCACCTATATAGCTTAATTAGATTGATTATGTCTCAAGAAACTTTTTCTTTCCTTATTCTTGACACTACAGTTGTAAGTCTATATTTAGCATATTGTTCTAGTGCAAGGGCTATGCCCAAAACATTTAATTCTCTTTATATGGTTAATGTGAGACGAAGTATTAGCTACTTAATGAATTAGCTATATTGCGTAAATGAGAAGTCTATGCAAACTTCATGAGAGAGGAGTATATTAAACTCCATATTTGATACACGGGAAGTCTAAATATACTTCACTATGTAAAGTTTTAATTTTTCTGCATTTTCTCTATTGGTAACAGAGCATAACGTTCAAAAACCATAGGATTAATGTCTCACTAAACCACGTGTATGTAGGTTCTTGTTCATATTTGAGAAGCGGGCCACACTTACGAATGAGAGACTATGAGATGCTTAGGAAATTGAAATCATCTTGCTAATTTTATGTCGTGCCTCAAGAGTCTTAACTCTATGTGTTCTTTTTATTGTAGTTATACGCTATGACTACTTGAAAGAAAACCACAAGAAGTGTTTTAGAAGACATTTCTAATGGGGGAGCTCCTCCCCAAGAATACCAAGCTCCTCCACAAGGAAATAAAGCCCCTCCTGAATGACAAGTTCCTGTAGGTTTTCCCGCTCCGGTCTATCCTCTTTCTATGAAGGATGGGAAGATATTGTCGGCTTTTCAAAGTTTTTATCAAGCTATAAATACTCAAGGTCATTCCGTAACTATTCAATTCCAAGCTCTGACATCTCTAGAAAGCAAGGAAGTTGGAGGTCGTGTGCATCAAAATATTGGTACCATGGCTTCTCGCTTGAGGGGCTTCACTAGGATGAAGTCTCCGATATTCTTTGGGTCTAAGTTTGATGAATACCCCAACATTTTCTTGATAAGATTTACAAGATCTTATAATTTATTGGAGTGAGTTCTAATGAGAAGGCCGAGTTAGCCATTTATCAACCGAATGATGTGGCTCAAACTTGATATACTCAACGGAGGGATAATATTTCTTAGAGAGAGGGTTTTGTGAGTTGGAAGCTCTTTAGAAGGGATTTTATTCTTATATTCTTACCAAGGGACAAAAAGGACGCTAAAGTTGACGAGTTCATCAGCCTTCTACAAGGAGGTATGAGTGTACTTAAGTAATATTTGAAGTTCACTAAGTTGTCTAAGTATGACTCTTATTTTGTTAAAAATCCGATGGATAAAATGATTTGTTTTTTTAAGGGAGTGTTTTATGATTTGGTTGAAGAGTGTCATTCGACGATGCGTCATGACAACATGGATATTTCTCATTTTATAGTGCATTATGAGCAAGTTAAGGAGAGTAGGCATAGGAGAGATATAAGGGATGCTAGCAGGGCAAGGTCTTGGGAAGGATGTTCTTCCAAGGGTAGGTTGGAAATTCAAGATAAATCTAAGTTCAAGAAGAGGATCTCCAACCAATTTACTTCTATGTTTTACAAGGCTCATGATATTATGGTGTCTAACCCTAGGTCCAACAGGGAAGAGGTTGTGATTCAGCAAGTAAGAAGCCTACCTGTACCAAGTGTGGTAAAAAACATGTGGGTGAATATCTAGTTGGGACGAATAATTGTTTTGGTTGTGGAAAGAGTTGAAATAAGGATAGGAATTTTCCTATGTTAAGGGGTCAAGAGAACATGAGTAGCCACGCTCAAGCAAGAAATCCTAGTTCTGATGCACCTAAGTAGAACCGCTTTTATGCTCTCCTCTCTAGGGATGATCAAGAGGAATCTCCCGATGTTGTCACCGATATGCAACAAGTCTTTTCCATTAATTTTTATGCTTTACTTGATCCCGGTGCCACATTATCTTTTGTGACTCTTACAGTGGCCATGAGTTTTGATGTGTTACCGGATATCTTACTTGAACCATTATTGGTTAATACCCCTGTGGGTGATTCAGTTATTAATAGAAGAGACTATAGGAAGTATACTATAATGTTTCCCAATATAGTTATTATGGTAGACTTGGAACTTGATATGGTCGATTTTGATGTCAACTTGGGAAAGGATTGGTTGAATGCTTGCTTTGATTCAATTGAGTGTAGAACAAGGGTAGTTTAGTTAAAAAAATTCAATTAACCTATGTTGGAATTGAAGAGGGGCAACGCAATGCCTAGAGGTCAAATCAATTGGTGTCAAAAATCTTGTAAGATAATCTCTAAGGGGTATCTCTACGATATCGTAAGGGTCAAGGACCTACACTCTGAAGCTTCTCCTTTAGAGTCGGTCCAAGTAGTGAAGGATTTTCTTGAATTCTTTCCCGACAAATTACAAGGAATTCCTTCTTAATGGGAAATAGACTTCAGTGTTTAATTATTGCCTAATACGAATCCAATTTCAATTTGTCCTTATCAGATGAATCTAGTCCAATTACAAGAGTTGAAGGCTCAACTCAAGATTTTGTTTGATAAGGATTTTATACAACCACACATATCTCCAAGGGAGCTCCAGTATTATTTGCGGAAAAGAAGGATGGTTCACTTAAGTTGTGTTTCGACTACTAAAAATTGAACAAGGTCACTACTAAAACAAGTAGGCTCTACCTAGGATTGGTGATTTGTTTGATCAACTCAAAGGAATGAGTTAGTTTGAAAAAATTGATTTAAGGTTGGGCTATCACCAAATTAGGGTGAGAGATGAATATGTTCATTAAACGGATTTCTGACCTAGGTATGGTCATTATGAGTTCCTATTTATGTCATTTGTGTTAGACCAATGCGTCGATCACTTTTATGGATCTTATGAATAGAGTTTTGTAGAAGTACTTTGATTCTTTCGCAATTGTCTTTATTGATGAAATCTTGGTATATCCTAAGAGTGAGGAGGAGCATATGGGCCAATTGAGGGTAGTATTGCAACTCCTCATGGAACATCAACTTTTTGCTGAACATGTTATTTTTGAATTTTTTTTGAGATTAGTTGCTTTTCATGGTCATATTATCTCAGGTGAGGGTATATATGTCAATTAGAAAAAGAAAAAGTGGTTAAGAATTTGACTAGAATTTTGGCTCCCACCGATATTAGAGTTACATGGGCCTAGATGGGTACTATAGAGAATTTGTCAATGGCTTTTCATCTATTGCATCTCCATTGATAACACTAAATCAAAAGAAGGTTAAGTTTGAGTGGTCCGAGTCTTGTGAAAGAAGCTTCCAACTATTGAAAGATAAGCTTACCTCCGCTCTAGTGTTGAGCTCATGGGATGGTAAAAAGTGTTTCATAGTGTATTATCTTGCTTGACGAGTAGGTTTGGGTTGTGTTATCATGCAACATAGTAAGGTAATGCCTTATGCCTCTATAAAACTAAAAGTTCCACGTGAAAAACTATCAAACTCACGATTTTCAATTAGCGGCCGTAGTGTTTACTTTGTAAATATGGAGACATTACCTTTATGGTGTTCATGTAGACATATTTACTTACCAGCAGAGTCTTCAATTATGTGTTTACTCAAAATATTTGAACCTCGGACAAAGAATGTTGTTGGAACTTTTGTTGTATTACGACATCAGTTTTCTCTACCAACGTTGCAAGGACAATGTGGTAGCAGATGATTTAAGTTGTATGACTATGGGTATTGTGTCTCATACTGAAGAACATATAAGTACCTAGTGAGGGATGTTCAATGATTGCTCCGGTTGGGTGTTCGGTTAGAAGAATCTCCAAATGGGGGTTTCATGGTTCATCTTAACTCCGAGTTGTGTTTAGTTGTTGAGGTGAATTCTATGAACCTTCTTGATCCTTTATTGATGTAGTTGAAGGAATAGGTACTTAGTATGTTCAATGAGTCATTCTCCCAAAGGGGAATGGTGTGATTAGGTACGAAGGTAGATTCTGTGTGCCAAATGTTATGATTTCAAGAAGCAAATTTAGGAAGAAGCTCATGGTTCCCAATATTCTATTCATCTGAGTGCCACCAAAAATTATTTGTATCTTCAAGAGTCTAATGCAGGGATTGGTTGAAAAGGGGCATAACATAGTTTGTAGCTAGGTGTCTGAATTTCCAACAAGTTAAAGCCAAGCATCAAAGTTCGATAGGTATAACTCAAGTAATGGATGTTCCTACTTTAAAGTGGGAAGACATCAATATGGACATCATTGTTGGGTTTCCTCGAACCTGGATGAATAATTACTCAGTATGGGTTATTCAGGATAGGTTAACAAAATATGCGGACATCATCCCCATCAAATTTACTTATTCAACGGAAGAGTATGCTAGATAGAGGTACCCAATTCCTTTCTCGTTTATGGAGGTCTTTCCAAAAAGGGTTCGGTACTAAAATTAAACTTAGCACCTCTTTTGATTTTTAGATGGAGGTTCAAGCAGTGATTACCATTTAAACTATAGGTGATATGTTCAGATCTTGTGTAATTGAACTCAAGGAATTCGGGAGGATCACCTACCGTTGATTAAGTTCTCTTACAATAATATCTACCATTTGAGTTATTCTGTGTCATCTTTTGAAGCACTCTATGGTAGGAGATGTAGGTATCCAGTTCGGTGGTTAGATGTTGGTGACCTTTCACTACTTGTTCCCTATATTTCTATGAGGAAATTTAGAAAATTTGAATGATAAGAGATAAGTTGAAAAAAGCCTATAGTCGGCGAAAATTTGATGCCAACCATAGAAAAAAGAGACGTTGAATATGAAGTAGGTGATTGAGTATGCTTGAATATTTCAACCATGAAAGGGACATGAGATTGAGTAGAAAGGGGGAGCTAAGTCTCCGGTATATGGGTCCTTATGAGGTATTGCAATGGGTTGGAAAATTTTCTTATGAGTTGAAACTACCTAGTGAACTAGCTTTGGTTCATCTGGTATGTCATGTGTCTATGCTCAAGTAGGTGACCCGGGGCCTATTCTCTCCATTGAAGGGTTAGGGGTGAATGAGAACATTTCTGATAAAGAGGTTCAGGTTGAGATCCTAGATCTCAAGTGAAAAGGTTTTAGAAATAAAGACGTTTCCTCCGTAAAAGTTCTGTGGAGAAACCATCTCGTTGAGGGAGCAACATGTGAGGTCGAGGCCGACATGAAGTCCTGCTATCCTCATCTCTTTCCACTAAATCCTAGTCAAAGTTGATGTTAGTAGTTACTCATAAAAAAAAAACATGAGTACTGTGAATTTCACTTGTTTTCTAAATATGTACATGATTTTGCTAAAATCAGCTTTAAGGTAATGCCTTCATGTTCTACTTGCATTTATATAAAATTTGTGTATAAGCCTTCTAAAGATTTGTAGTGCTTTGTTGATTGTCTTGAAAATAAAAAAATGCATGGTAACTCCTTGATGTCATATTGAGATCATGTTGATATTGAGAAGGTAGTTCCTCATTATGTGAAATGTTGAGCTATTATATGTAATAAATTGAGAATTGAGTGGCTATGTGTAATGATTTGGTTATGTGTTGAATGCAGTTGTCAAGTACTCCTACAATCTGTGACTGCTGATGATTATGTTAATGTAGTTGTTTTTGTTGGGCTGCTAGTATTAATTCTCTTCTCTCCTTAAAAAATGGTTTAATTATAATTCGGGGACGAATATTCCTAAGGGGGGATAATGTAACACTTTGGAAGTTTCATGACCTAGTCTAGATCAACTCTTAATGAACTAAGCCTTAAAACAATGTTTCAAACCTTAATAAATCTAACTTATTTGGATGTATTATAATAAATATGTCAAGAAATGGCCAAGATGTCCAAAGACTAGTGAAGTGGAGCTAGTGTGCCTTGGGGTGTTTAAGGGGTTTTAAGAGTTGAAATTAAGTCAAATTTTGTTAAAAAGGGGTGTAACATATAGTCGAGTTTGTTTAGGTTCGAGCAGTCTAGGTATGACTCCCCTAGCGACACTACCTTGCATTTGACCAAAAAGTTGTCATTTGATAGTGGGTAAGGAAGGAAGCAAACAACGAGACGTTGATGGGTCAGCGACCCGTCAATGGGGGTTTGTTAGTTCATATTTATATATCTCATTAATGGACTCAAAATCAAGGGCTGTAAAACAAACCACAGATGACCAGTACGGGTCGTGGTTTGGTCAACAGATTGTCGACGTCGAATTGTTGATAGAGGCTGGATTCACTACCAAGTTTAAGTTAAGGTGAGATTAACTAAATAATAAGTTAATAAATTAATTAAGGGTTAAGTTGTGGTTTATTAAGTTAGTTGGGGAAACTATCAAAGAGTTAACCCTTATTAAACTACCTCACCAATTCATAATTTTCCAAACCCAATTCTCTCCACCTTATCCGTACTTTCTCTCTTTTTTCCCAAAGATCACCATTGAAGATAAATTTCAAGATGTTTAGTTCTCCAAGACTCAAGTTTCTTCCATAAATCTCCAAGGATTGTTATGACATCGAAGCTATTCACTCTTGGGATCTCTTTCCCCAAGAGGTTCTTCAAAATTTTTTACCAAAGATGTCTGAAACATGGTTTTTCATCCAATTTCGTGAATTGTCTTTTCAAATAGATTTAATGCTGTATTCCTTTGTTTTATACTGATATATTATGATTATTTAACCGTGAAATTTTTATTCTTAGTCTTTGACCTAGTTTCCATGAAAGATCCATGATTGAATCCTTTTCCCTAACCCTAGTTATGAATTGGACTTGTAGATTATTAGGGTTGTTGGAATTTATTATATTATTGTTTAATTCACTATGTAATGATATGGTGATTGTATTGTTGGTTAATTATGATGAATTTAGGGTAAGATCTTAAAGAAGGCTTTGGATGCTATTTGGTAAGACCCTTATGATTATGAGTTCTCTACTTCAATAATGATAATTTATTCTTCATGATGATATTCAATTGTAGTACGATTATGCCAATTTATTTATAAGATGTTGATAAGATGATTACAATGGCATGTTATGAATATGTTGAATTGTGAGATCATGGTAAGGGTATGATGATACAAGGTTGAAGATGATTCTCTTATGACTATGATTGGTTGATCTCACTTATGATGGTTTGTGCTGAATGGAAGTTCTTATTCTATATCTAATTAGATAATGACGTGATTATACAAGTTATTAGTATCCTAGGTCCTATATTAATATTGGTTATTAAGTATGACTTAAAGGCATTTCGAAAAAAGGGACTTTAGCTTAGCAGCGAGCGAACTAGATATGAGAGGTCTCCCATCCCAATGTGTGAAGGTAGCTTCACTATCATTCTCATGAGATGAAGACTACAATGCAAATGTGCATAAAGAGGTTTTCTAGTATATCTCCTAGTTCATTAACTATGTTGCCACGTAGGATTACTAGCTAGTGGATCTACTTAGAATGTTATTTTCATAGTTTAGTTCTAGCTAGTAAAGTAGAGAGACTTCTTTCGGTGTACGGTTTCATGAAACCGGATTGCATGTTTAGATCATATGGTCTATTGCTGGATAACGATATTGTTCCTGAAAGTAAAATGATTGAATGAAGTAATGAAGATTGACAATAACTAGGGTTACTTAAGGGTAACTACTTAGTGTAGGCACGCGTATGAGACTCTATCAATACATTGCACAGGTTAGCCTTGAGGGGAGTCCTAAGAGGTTGTTCTTATGCACTTATGATATCAATAGAAGTATATATGTTGATCTTATATGATGTTTTTCTTATATGATGTTGGCTTCATTTGATGAATGTGATATTGGTCTAAATAGTTATATATTATGATTACTACACATTATGTCATGTATATAAAGCAACACATTACTTATGGTTCCTTTTCTTGTTTAGTTTATTATGTGGAGCTATGGGCTTAAAATGAGCATTTGACTTGTAGGCTTGGGATGGGATTGTTGGTAAGAGTCTTATATGTTGAGGATATGAACTATTGAAGACTAAATGTTGATATGACTTTATTATGATGTTGTCATTGCTTATGAAAATGGCTTATGTTGTTGTGATCCTTTACTTGTAAATGCTTTATTTTCTGTGCATATACTCTTTGAAATTGACTTAGCATGTTTCTAAAGAAATGTTCCCTTTTGTGCATGATTTCGAAGGTTCTTTGTGCATATGTTTTCATACTTAGTACAAGTGGTTGTACTAACCCAATTTTTTTAGACTTCTACTAATATGTAGGTTCGGTTTGTTAAGGTTCTTAGAGGCCATTTTAATGAAGACTTGGACATTTTTTCCCGAGTTGTAGGTGAGTCTTCAATGTTTTAAGATGGTTCCACTTATTTATCTAAGTAGGATTGATTAAAGCTAATGAGACTTGTTCTTTCCTTATCGTTGAGACTATTGGTGTAAGTTTATATGTTGCATAATGTACTTGTGTAAGGGCTATGCCCAAATGTTATAATTCTATTTAGATGGTTATATGTGAGACAAACCACTTAATTAATTGACTATGCTATATGAGAATTCTATGTAAATATGATAAGCGAGGAGTCTATATAAAATCCATATATGATACGTGAAAATTCTAAGTGTACTTCACTATTTAAAAGTTTTAAATTGTCTGCATTTTTTCTACCTCTGATATGTCATGATGTATGTTAGGCTAGTCTAACGCCTCTTCAAGGGCAAAGAGGACGATTACGTGTAGGGGGTGCTCCCCGATGGTGACAAGCATGCTTAAGAGCATGAGGTTGAGTAACCTTAGGATTGATGTGTCACTAAACCACGTTTATGTAAATTCTTGTTCAAAATTGTGTAGCACGCCACACTCATGAATGAGAGGCTATGTGATGTTTAAGAAATTCTAATCTTCTTGGTAATCCTATGTCGTGCCTCAAGAGTTTTAACTCTATGTGTCCTTTTCATCGAACACATTTAATGTTGTTATAGGCTATGAATACTAGTAGGGCAGCCACAAGAAGAGTTGAAGAAGAGATTTCTAATACAGGAGCTCGTCCACAAGGTAATCAAGATTTTCCTCAAGAACAAATTCATTTTGGTGACCAAGCTAGTCAATCCGTCGACCTTGATAGATGAGAGATAAGTTCTACTTTTCTATGTTTGGATCTGTTAATGACTACTCAAGATCAAGCCATAACTACTCAACTCCATGCTATGATGACTCAAACTATTCAGGAAGTTGGACCTTATGTGCACCAAAATTCTAGTACCATGGCTTCTCACTTAGGTCTAAAGTGAATGAATACCCCCAAGACATTCTCGATGAGGTCTACAAGATCTTGTATTCTATGGGACTCAGTTTTATTGAGAAGGTCAATCTAGAAACTTATCAACTCAGGGATGTGGCTCAATCTTGGTATACTTAATGGTGGGAAAGTAGGGCTTTGTGAGCGGTACCCAAAAGTTTAAGGTGTTTAGAAGGGACCCTCTTGATAGGTTCTTCCGAGGAGAAAGATGGAGGCTAAATTTAAATATTTCATCAACCTTCATCAATGAGGTATGAGGGTACTTGAGTACTCTTTATAGTCCACTAAGTTTTCTAAGCATGCCTTATCTTTTGTGACGGGAGTGCCTGATGATTTTGCTGAAGAGTATCTTTCATCGATGCTTCATAAAAACATGGACATTTTTTGTTTCATGGTGCATGCTCAACAACTAGAATAAAGTAGGCTTTGAAGAATGATTAAGGATTCTAGGAAGACCAAGTCGTATGAGGGAGGTACTTCTAAGCGTAGGTTGGAATTTCAAGTCAAACCAAGGTTAAAGAAGAATTTCTCCAACCAAGTTCCTTCTAAGTATTCCACGGCTCGTGATAATAATGTGACTAACCCTAGGTCCCAAAATGGAATAGGTTGTGATTCACCATGTAAGAAACCTACTTGTACTAAGTGTGGAAAGAAACATGTGGGTTAATGTGTAGTTGGGACGGATAATTGCTTTGGTTGTGGAAAGAGAGTCAATAGGGTGAGGGATTTTCCTATGGTTAAGGGTCAAGATAAGGGGAGTATTCAAGCTCAAGAAAGTGGTCCCAGTTCTGATGCTCTAAAAATGAACCACTTATATGCTATCCACTCTATAACGGATCAAGAAAAATCTCCAGATGTTGTCACTTGTATGTTACAAGTCATTTAAATTAATGTCTATTCTTTACATGAACCTTGTTCCACATCATATTTTGTTACTCTTTAAGTGACAATTTGATATGTTACCCATTATCTTAATTGAACCATTTTTGGTTACTACCACGGTGGATGAATCGGTTATTGCTAAACGATCTATACTAATTGTCCTATAATGTTGCCTGATAAAGTTACTATGGTAGATTAGGTAGAACATTATATGGTTGATTTTGATGCCATCTTTGAAATGGATTGGTTGTATGTTTGTTTTGGTTCCATATCTTGTAGAACAGTGGTAGTTAAGTTCAATTTTCCAAATGAGACCCTCTTAGATTAGAAGGGGGGAAACTCATTCCCAAGAGGTAGAATCATTTCATTTCTAGAAGATTGAAAGATGATGTCTGAGGGGTGTCTCTACCATATTCTAAGTGTCAAGGACCTAGAATTTTAAGCTCCTCCTTAAGAGTTGGTCCCCGTAGTGAATGATTTCCCAAAAGTGTTTCGCAATGACTTTCCCAAAATTCCTTCTCAACGGGAAATATACTTCGTTATTGACTTATTGTGAGATATCAATCCCTTTTCAATTCCTCGTTATCGGATAACTCTAGCCGAATTGAAAGAGTTGAAGGCTCAACTTAAATATTTACTAGGCAAGGGTTTCATCAAACCTAGTATTTCTCCAGTGGTGTTCTAGTTTTATTTTTGAAAAAGAAGGATGTGTCTTTTAGTATGTTCATTGATTAATGTCAAATCAATAAGTTCACCATAAAGAACTAGTATCCTCTCCTTAGGATTGATAATTTATTTGATAAACTCCAAGGTGCGAGTTAATTTACAAAAATTTATTTGAGGTCAAGATATCACCAACTTAGGGTGAGTGTTGAAGATATTCCCAAGTTGGATTTCCGAATTAGGTATGGTCGTTATGAGTTATTGTTATGTCACTTGGGTTAACCAATGCCCGACGTCTTTTATGGATCTTATGAATAGACTGTTCCGAAAATACCTTGATTCTTTCATAATTGTCTTTATTGATGACAACTTGGTATATTTTAATAGTAAGGTTGAGCATATGGGACATCTGAGGGTTGTATCTATAGTCCTCTAGGAATATTAAATCTTTTATAAACATAATTAGTGTGAATTTTTTTTGTGGTCGATTGTATCTCTTGGTCATGTTATTTTAAATGAGGGTATAGAGGTCGATCCGAATTAGACAACTAGAAATTGGACTAGACATTTAGCTCCACCCGCTATTAGATGTTTGTTGGACAGCCGGTTCCTATAAAAGGTTTGTCGATGGGTTTGTGTCTATTGCATCTCCTTTGAGAACACTAACTCAAAAAAAAGTTAAGTTTGAGTGGTCAAAGGCTTGTTAAAGGAGCTTCCATGAATTGAAGGATAAGCTAAACTCCACTTCGGTGTAAACCTTACAGGAGGATACCAAGGGTTTTGTAGTGTATTGTGATACTTCTCAAGTAGGTTTGGGTTTGGTCCTTATGCAACATGGTAAGGTTATAGCTTTTTCCTCTACACAACTCAAGGTGCATGAAAACAACAATCAAACTCATCATATTGTGAACTTACATGGAATCCCTTTGTCCTTCATTGCCAATAGAGGTGCCCAATTGACTTATCATTATTGGAGGTCTTTTTCAAAATAAGTTAGGTTTTAAAGTGAAACTTAGCACCACCATTCATCCTTAAATAGATGGTAATGTTGAGCGTACCATCCAAACCCTTGAAATATTCTAAGAGCTTGTGTTATCAATTTTAAGGGATATTGGGACAATCAACTATAGTTAATTGAGTTCTCCTATCATGATAGCTACCATTAAATTATTTCTAGGGCACCTTCTGAATCACTCCATGGTAGGAAATGTAGGTCTTAAAGTTGTTTAGGTTTGAGTGGGTGGAGGATTGTGAAAAGAGCTTCCAAGAGTTGAAAGATAAGATAACCTCAACTCGGGTGTTGACCTTATTGTAGGATACGATGGGTTTATAGTAGGTATGGGTTGAGTCCGCATGTAACATGGTAAGGTGATAATTTTTGCCTCTAGAAATCTCATGGTGCGGGAGAAGAACAATCCAATTCATGATCTTGAATTAGCGGCGTTAATGTTTGATTTGAAATTATGGAGACATTACCTATATGGTGTTCATTTGTATGTATTTACTTACCACAACAGTCTTCAGCATATTTTTACTCAAAAGGAGTTGAATCTTTTATAAAGTTCATGGTAGGAATTTTTGAAGTATTATGATATGAGTGTCTAATACCACCCCGAAAAGGCAATTGTGGCTGTGTATGACTTAAGATATACGACCAAGTGTAGTGTGTCTAATGTGGGAGAAGGTAAGAAAGACCTAGTGAGTGATGTTCATAGATTGGCCCGACTAGGTGTTCGGTTAAAATATTGTCCAACTGATGGTTTTATGGTCCATCAAAACATTGAGTTGTCTCTAGTGGTTGAGGTGAAGTCTAAGCAACATCTTCATCATCTGTTAATGGATTTGAAGGAATCATTACTAAGAATGTTCAATGAGTCATTATCCCAATGGGGAATGGTGTACTTAGGTACCAAGAAAGATTGTGTGTGCCAAATTTTAACAATTTGAGGAAGCAAATTTTTAAAGAAGCTCATGGTTCTCTATAATTAATTCATCCGAGTGCCACAAAAATGCATCGTGATCTTCGAGAAATCTATTAGTGGATTGCTTGAAAAGGGACATAGCAGAGTTTGTGACTAGGTGTCTTAATTTCCAAATAGTTAAGGCGTAGCATCAATGGTTTGGAGGTCTAAGCAAAGTAATGGATTTTCCTACTTTGAAGTAGGAAGACATAAATAAGGACTTTGTTGATTGGTTGCCTTGGACTCAGAGGTCAAATGACTAAATATGGGTTATTCTAGATATGTTGATGAAATTTTCCCACTTTATCCCAATTAGGTCTACTTATTTGATGGTAGAGTATGCTAGATTATACATTAATGATATTGTAATCTTACATGGGATCCCTTTGTCTTTCATTTTGGATAGAGGTTCCCAATTCACTTCTCGTTTATAGAGGTCTTTACAAAATGGGTTTGGTACTCAAGTGCAACTACCATAAAAACTCTAGAAATATGCTAAGATCTTCTGTTATCGATTTTAATGGAAATTGGAATGATCATCTATCGTTGATTGAGCTCTCCTATAATTATAGATACAATTCGAGTAATATTTTGGCCCCTTTTAAATAATTCTATTGTAGTAGATGTGGGTTATAAAAGATGTTTATGTTTTTATTGTTGGAGGCTTGTGAAAGGAGATTCAAACAGTTGAAAGATAAGCTAACCTCCGCTCCAGTGTTGACCTTACTGGACGGTACCAAGGGTTTTGTTGTGTATTGTGACACTTGTGGGATTAGTTTTGGGATTTGTCCTTATGCAACATGGTAAGGTGATAGATTTTTCCTCTAGAAAACTTCATAGAGTATTAAAAGAATAATACAACTAATTATATCTTGAGCTTCCATGGGATCCCTTTGGCCGTCATTTCAGATAGATGGTCAAATCAAGTTTACAATCCAAACTATAGAAATATGCTAAGAGCTGGTGTTATCGATTTCAAGAGAAATTGGGATGATCACCTATCATTGATTGAGTTCTAATATAATGATAGCTACGGTTCGAGTATTTCGATGGCACCTCATGAAGAACTACATGGTAGGAGATGTAGGTCTCAAAAGATGTGTGAGTTTGAGTGGTTGGAGGCTTGTGAAAGGAGCTTACAAGAGTTGTAAGATAGTCTAACCTCTGCTCTGGTGTTGACCTTACCGGAGGATACCGCGGGTTTTTTAGTGTATTATGATGCTTCTTGAGTAGGTTTGGGTTGTTTCATTATTCAACGTGGTAAGGTGATAGGTTTTTCCTCTTGACAATTCAAGGAGTATAAGAAGAGCATTCATAAACATTATCTTTAATTAGCTGTTTTAGTTTTTTCTTTTAAAATAAGATACATTACTTGTATAGTGTTCATGTGACTTATTTTCCGACCACAAGAGTCTTCAATATAAGTAGAATCAATAGGACTTGAATCTCCGACAAAGAAGATACTTGGAACTTTTGAAGAATTATGATACGAGTCTCAAATACAACCCTTGCAAGGCCAATGTGGTTGCACATGCTTTAAGTCATAAGATCATGGGTAGTGTGTATCATGTGGAAGAAGGTAAGAAAGACCTAGTGATATATGTTCATAGGTTTTCATGATTGTGTGTTTGGTTAGAAGATTCTCCAAATGCTGGTTTAATGGTCCATAATAACACCAAGTCGTCTTTAGTGGTTCAGGTGATGTCTAAGCAACATCTTGATACTCTATTCATGGATTTGAAGAAATCAATACTTAAAAAGTCCAATGGTTCATTCTCTCAAAGGGGATGGTGTACATAGTTACCAAGGTAGATTGTGTGTGCCGGATGTTGACAATTCGAGGAAGCAAATATTTGAAGGAGATAATGCTTCTCGATATTCTATTCATCCGGGTGCCACAAAAATGTCTTGTGATCTTCCAGAGGTCTATTAATGGGATTGTTTTAAAAGGTACATAGCGTAGTTTGTGGCTAGTGTCTGAATTGGACAAAAGTTAAGGCAGAGCATCAAAGGCTTGGAGGTCTAACCGAAATAATAGATGTTCCTACTTGGAAAAGGAAGACATCAACATGGACTTCGTTGTTGGGTTGCCTCAAACTCGGAGGTGAAGAGACTCAATATGTGTTATTCTGGATAGGTTGACAAAATTTACCCACTTTATCCCCAATAAGTCTACTTGTTCAATAGAAAGTTTGCTAGATTACACATTAATGAAATCGTGAGCTTACATGGGTTCCTTTTGTCCATAATTTCTTATAGAAGTGCCTACTTAACTTCTTAGTTTTGGAGGTCATTAAGAAAGGTTTAGGTAATCGAGTGCAAGTTAGCACTGCCTTTAATCCTAAAATAGATGGTCCAACGGAGCATATCATCCAAACCCTAGAAATATGTTAAGACCTTGTGTTATCGATTTAAAGGGAAATTTGGATGATCACCTATTGTTGATTCAGTTCTCGTATAATAATTGCTATCATTTGAGTATCTTTATGGTACATTTTGAAGCACTCTAAGGTAGGATATGTATGTCCAAAAGATGTTTAAGTTTTGTTAGTTGGAGGCTTGTGAAAGGAGCTTCGGAGAGTTGAAAGATAAACTAACCTCTGCTTTTGTGTTGACCTTACCGGAGTGTACCAAGGGTTTTGTAATGTATTGTGAAACTTTTCAAAAAGGTTTGGGTTTTGTTCTTATGAAACATGGTAAGGTGGTCGCTTTTGCCTCTAGACGACTCAAGGTGAATGAGAAGAAAGATCCAACTCATGATCTTGAACTAGCGACCGTAGTGTTTGCTTTGAAACTATGGATACATTACCTATATGGTGTTTATGTGGATGTATTTACCGACCACAAGAGTCTTCAATATATTTCACTTAAAAGGAGTGTAATCCAACAAAAAAAATCGGTTGAACTTTTGAAGGATTAGGACATGAGGGTCCAATATCACCTCGGCAAGGACAACGTGGTTGCAGATACTTTAAGTCATATGACCAAAGGTAGTGTGTCTCACGTTGAAGAAGGTAAGAACGGCCTTGTGAGTTATGTTCATAGGTTGGCCGGATAAGGTGCTCGGTTAGAAGATTATCCAAATGGTGGCTTTATGGTCAAATATAACTTCGAGTCTATAAGATCCCCAAAATGAGTTAGGGTGTTAATTAAGTATTTTTAATAATGCATGATTGATTTGAAGTCATTTGAAAGTCAAACCTCCAAGAACGTCCAAGTTATTTGAATGTTAGCCCTTGAGATGTGTGTGTGTGACTAGATTGTCCCTAGCCTCGTTGGATGTATTGCGAGTGTTGTTTGATGACCAAAGTAGTATGGAAGGTCTTTAACATGTTAAGGTATGTATTTACATTACAAACTATTGGGTACGACTTGCCAAAGGGGAATCAAAAGACCCTAAAGGAGGACCCAAATACTACTTAGACACTTCCTTGGAAGTGTCTACCTACTCTTTATAACTCCAAATACATGTATTCACTACAACCCCCCCCCCCCCCCCCGTGATACTCCAACCGGTCAGTAGGCTGACCTACGCCTCATCTATAGGGAGGCATCATCCAAAAGATAGCCTGGTGAAGGCCCTATCAAATGGACAAGCCACTGATCCAAGCGACAGCTAAGAGTATGGTACGTCATTGGACCTACTAGCTCCGACGGTGAGCATCGATGCAGCCTGTGTCAACTGCCACACGAACTATTTTCTTGAAGGGGTGAGCGGGAAATTAACCCCATGTCGTAAACTGACCCTAGGTGGTTTATTTTGTTATATTTTGGTATATTATGTTTGTTAAAAAAATGAAACCCCCATTTCCAATCCGTGATTCAAAATTCGAGTTCCTTCTCCCAAAATATCCTCTCTAGAAAACCTCCATTGGAGATGAAATTCAAGAACAACAAGGATCTTGGATTCTCATGGGTTCTTCATCATGTTTTAGTTGTTCTTAATCTAATAAAGTTAAGGTGATCCTTCATCTCTAAATAACTTTTCATCTAGAGTTCTTTTCAATATTTTCAAAGTGATTTATTGATCATTCTCCGTAGCTTTTAATCTAGCCATGTGTTCGTTCTAAAATTGATTTAAAAAGCATGCTTATGATAAATTGTTGATTATATGATTATTTTAAAGTGAATTTCAATTCAATCCCATGTTGAACCAATGATCCCTCCCAATTTTGTTTAGCCTATGCAATGTTTATCAGGATCTTGATGTTAAGATGATTATAATGTGATTCATTTATCTTAAATTTATGGCTAGTTACTGCCTATGATGTAATTTGATTATGAATTATGTGTTGTTGTTCCAATGTGGATTTAGGCTTGAAAACCTAATAAGGTTTAGCCTATTGTCCTCTACTTTGTATCGGTTCTTAAATATATGGTATTCATTGTGATCTCGACTCTATAGTACATGAATGTAGAATTTCATTTATGTAAACATAATTTTACATAATGCCCTATATTTTTGTTATTGATAAATTGTGAAGTATTGTTAATTGATGATCCAAGCAAGGGAGTTTTGGGAAGATTACTTTACCTCTATACTTCCCCATAGAATTGCTAGATATTTGGCCTTGGATGGTCCACTTATAGTGGCATTGTTTACTTTATTGTTATTATATATGTGATGTGATCATGGCCTTGAAGGCTATTGTGGTATGAACGTGTGGTTGTAATGATTACCCAATATGAAGTCTCATGCCTAGTTTTCTTTCTAGCATATGGTCTAGATTGTATTACCAATATTATGAACATGTGGGTGTCTATGTTAGGTCTGGTCTATATTCAGCCAATGATGTATTATAAATGATGAATGACCCATTACCTATGTAACCCTATATGATTGTGGGATTAGCTAGGTTAAGAGTCTTGAATGCAAGTATTGAAGTTATGTTGTCTCCTATGCTAGTATGTGTTTTGTGGTCTATGCTTGAAGGTACTTAGTGGTCCTAAGAGTGTGTTTGCCTGAATGTGTTCTTGATATCCATAACGTGATCATGTTCACCAAAGTACACACTCACACTTCATGCATGCGTACAAGTAGTATTGGATCTTTGTGTCTAATGAAAAAGTATTCCCATACGCACTAATGTCTACTGTTATCCATGTAAAGTATATGTATCTATGAAGTATGTAATGTATCATTAACAAGGATGACTTGATAGGTGTACTAGTATGGGCAAGGGTATGGGATATTGCCTGTGAATTGCACATGTGTGCCTTGATATGATAGTTCCTAGGTTCGTTATTCTATGTACATGAATATGAATGCATGGTTTTTTTTATTAATGTGCATAGTGTACTAATATGTGTATGTGAAAGGATTGCTCATATAGTTACACATAAACACTTATGAATGAATTAAGTGAAGTATGAACATGTGTGGCCTTAATGTGTTATGTGAAAGTATTGCTCACATATATGTATACACACACACATATGTTGATCTAGTCAATAGAGGGACGCTTGGAAGGTGTTCCTAAGAGTACCCAAAACTAGATGGTGCTAGAATATGCTATGTCCATGTGAAAGGGTTTCTCACATGATTTAGGTTGATGAAAAGTAAAGATGCATTGTTTTAAGTAAAATGTCCCTTTTTAATGCATGTTTTTGCATCGTCACCATACCTAGTACATTCATATACTAAGACCATTCTTCTGTACCAATTTATAAAAAGTGTAGGTTATGGATGTTTAAACGAAGTCTTTAAATTGAAACGCTTGATATGTGGTTCCAATGATCAAGGAAATGAATCCTAAAATTCATGGTTTTGCTATGTCATAGTTTACTCTAAAGTTATATAATAAGTTCATTTATGATTTATGGTAAGAGTTGTGTCCCTATTCTATTTTATTGACGTTGAGTCTAAGATTGAAAAAGTGACTCAAAGTCTAACCATGTAAATATGATACTTTATATATATATATATATATCTATATATATATATATATTATATATATATATATTATATATATATATATATGGAAGTGATGATCTAGCATAGGATGTCGAAGTGATGTTCTAGCATATGACGTGCTAAGAATGTTTTAAATTTTTCGCTAAACTTACCAATGACAATGTGATGAATGATAACTATGGTATTTTATAAGACCTCTTAGAGGTAAAGTATGTCATGTTACATCTAGGGAGTGCTCCCCGGTCGTGACAAATGTGGTATCAGAGCATGAGGTAGGTTCCCAAAATCTAGTATTGCCACGTCTAGTAGAGTCTCGTTCATTTGTGAT
Source organism: Solanum peruvianum (assembly GCA_027705065.1). Taxonomy (NCBI): domain Eukaryota; kingdom Viridiplantae; phylum Streptophyta; class Magnoliopsida; order Solanales; family Solanaceae; genus Solanum; species Solanum peruvianum. Next base: position 34,113 of record JAKWJD010000611.1, read on the forward strand.
GAGTCGTGACACATCCATGAGCGGGAGGATATATGAAGATAGAGTTTTCCTTTTTCATCACTCTCATATCGTGCAATCAAACATAACTCTATAGATCACCGTCTTATGTTTGCTTGTACGATGGTCCTTTAGATGAGATTGCTTTTATGAGATGGTATCCTTATGCTTTAGGGAGAAAAGGTATGTTTTGATGCTTATTGTGGTATAATGGTTTGATGAGTATTTGTGAAGGTGAATTTTGGCATGCTTTATTAATGTGATACCAGTTATGGCTATATATGAGATCTATGTGAAATGGCATGTTATGTTGAGAAGTATATGTCATGATGTGGTTAAAGCATGTTAGAAGTTGTTATGGTTAAAATGATCCTCTTTTTGGAATGGTGTGTTGCTAGATGGTTTTTATGATGATAGTCCTATGATATAGGTCACTTGGAATGCTTTAGGAAGTGTGATTAATTTCCAAATATGCATGTTTCCTATATGTGTGTATTTCATCGTTCAATGTTGCCTGATATATATGTAATGGTTCAAATGTTTCCTTAGTAGATGTGTGGTTCCTCAAAATAGCCTTGTAAGGACTGAAATCTTTTTTGTAGGCTTAATCATAGATGGAAAGGTAGTATGCTTACCTTTATAGGGTAATGATGTGGGTTGAATTGACCTTGAAGTTACCTTACTGTAATATTCAGAGAAAAGAATGAGTCCTTATGGCTAAGTCTCCTCTATTCTTTCCTCTAATGTTGTATGTTCCTTGATGATCATTGTATAGTTGAGACCTTATGTGTTTGGTAGTATGACCTCACTTGATTATAGGGATAATTTTCCTAGATGATAAGGTTTAGAATGCCCTTTGGTGTGCTTTTAGGTTGTACTCACTTTTAAGTGATGATGATGAAGGTTTATAAGATAAGATCCCCTTGAGGTTGGGTTAAGTTTCTCTTACTTGGGTTTTCCCTAAGTGGGGGATGGTTTTATGACTAGTAAAGTTGTAGATATTTCTATCTTGTCCTTCTGTTCTTATTTGAGCTTCAAAGTAATGAATTCCTAGAAGCTTGTTCATGATGCGAGTCTTGCATTGAAGTATGAATTAGATGTTCTCCATATGTTAGGAATGTCTTGATTGACACTATGTTTAGCATCTTTTGAAGATTATAAAGAACTTGAAAATAAATTTTGATCAAATTCATGTTTTTTCATGTTTTTTATGCATATTTTCTATGTTAGTGGTGCATTTAACTTCGTGATATGAGGTAAGAAACATGCTTGTAGTGACTTTTGATGTGGAAGGCTTAGTCTTATAATGAGAAATTGATCCTCTTTAAAATGCAAAATGTTGAGCTCTTGAAAATTATGTGACTTTTATGGCTTGGAAAGCATGATTGTAGGTTAACTCTTGAAAAGTCAAGGCATGTTAAGCTAGTGTCCTTGTGTGTGCCTATAAATTGTGAGACTTTTCCAAATTGATGCATGTTTATTAAAGCTAGTGTTATGCCAGAAATTGAAATGCTGTGTAATAACTTCCTATTGTTGTTATGTGTGTGGCGTGAATTACTATTTTGACTTCATTATTAAGAAATATTGAGCATGCTTTGGTTAAAAATTGAGAAATTCTCATTTGAAATGAATAGGCCTTTGTGCATTGCTTGGGTATGAACTCTTGAGACATGTAAGTGAGTTGAAGAGAAGTACATTCCTCCAAAAACATAATAATGCATGCTATGGTTGAATATGACCATCATAGACTATGCCTAACTACTAAGAACCTATTGTTGATCTACTTGACTCAAGTTTATGTGCATTGAAGTATGGGTGCTTAATTGTTTATTGAGTAAGGCGGAATCTGCTTATGTATGATCTTATATGATTAGATCCTTATGAAATGACTTGTAATGACCATAATATGATTAGGAGAAGGTTATTCCTCTTATAAACATGAGAAGGGCCTAAGATTTTGATGCATTAAGCATGAGTAAGTAAAAGTGTGTCTTGCTTGTATTTCAATGAGTGCTATATGGTTTGAAGTTTGTGTTCCTTGTATGTTTTCTGCATTGACTTCTATGAAATGATGTTATGAACATTGTGAGCTTTTCAATGATTCATTGATGTCCTTGTTGTGATAAAAGTGTTCCAAATGTCATTCAAGGACGAATGTTCCCAAGTAGGGGATATTATAAGACCACTAAAATCAGTTAGGGTGTATAGAGTGTCAAATGTTCCTTATAATCTTGTTAATATTTTAATTAAGTGTTTAAAAAACATCCATTATATATTTTAAGTCATTTGAAAGTCAAACGTCCAAGAACGTCAAAGACGTTCAAAAGTTAGCCCTTGAGAATGCATGTGTTACTTGAATGTCCCTAGCATGTTTGCATATGTTGCAAGTTTAGTTGATTCTCAAACTGGTACGGAAGGTCTTAAACATGTTAAGGTTTTATTTACATTAGAAATGTGCGGGTATGACTCCGCAAGGGCTCCGCAAAAGACACTAAAGGAGGACCTGAAGACTGCCTACACACTACCTTTGCAGTGTCAATCTACGCCTGCAAACGACGGTCAGAAAGCTGACCTACGCCCTATTGATTGGGAGGCGTCTTCCAATAAATTTCTTGGTGAAGGATCAATCCAATCTACAAGCCTCAAACCCAAAATACGGCCAACAGTGAGGTCGGTCATTGGATTACAGCTTGTGTCAACTGACAAATATTTTATTGAAGGGGTGAATAAGAAATTAACCCCACATCCTATACTGACCCTAGGTCTTTTATTTATTTATTGTTTATTTTTGGGAATATCAAGTCGTTTAAAAACGTGAAAACCCCATTCCTAATCCATGATTAAAAATTAGACAACTGTTTCCAAAAAATATCCTTTATAGAAACCTCCATTTTAGATGAAGCTCAAGAACTGATCGGAGCTTCGATTCCCATGGCTTGTTCATCAATTTTCTTGGGTTCTTCATCAAATAAAGGTACAGTGATCGTTCATTTCTAGATAACTTTTCATCTAGAGAGTTTCTTTCAATGTTTTCAAAGAAATTCATGATCAATCTTCCTAGATTTAAACCTAGCCATGTGTTATTTCTCAAATTGATTTCAAAAGCATGCTTTTGATGAATTTCTGATTTTACGTTGTTTTTAAAGAGTATTTTAATCTAGTAACATATTGATCTGTGATATAACGTGGTTTCACGGTATTATTAGTACTTTTTCCTTAAGTTTAGTGTGTCCAAAAGCCTTTTGTGCTAATTTTTATGTAAGTTTCTCTTTATTTGCAGGTGATCTGTCTAAAAGATGAATGCGGAAGATTTTGAGCAAGAACTACACAAAAGTACCACCTACGGAGCTTGTGACGGTCCGTCATGCTCGTGACGGTCCGTAGGTGGCATCGTAGTGCAGCTGCTGAAGGAAGATGGGGAAGTATGACCAAGTGTGGCGTTATGGAGTGCGTGATGGACCGTCATAGCCATGAAGGTCCATCCTGCTGGTTCGTCATGAAGATCAGAGAAGTAGTCCCACTACCCAAATTCCAAGAGTTCAAGTGTTTTGAAACAAAGACCCTCAACATACCGTTGTGCCTGTGACGATCCCTCATACCTGCCGTCGAGGGTATTGAAGAGAGCAGCTGAAGAAATTGCGCAAGTATAGGATGACGGAATCCATGATGGCCCGTCGTGACCACGACGATCCATCCCGAGGTACGTCGATCTAGCCGCATTTTGACAGATTTCTAGAAAATAGAGTCCTTATTTATTTCGGTTCTTATTTTTTATAAATATTTCGAAAAACCTCGTTTTTGAGGTTAGACTCTTGATTATTTTTTAGACACTTTGTGGGATTCTTGATTATTTTGAGATTCTTGAATATTATAGACTCTTATAATTGATTGTTGGTGAATTTTGTGGATTAATCAAGCGAACTTTCAGATTTTACTCTTTCTTATTGAAGTAAGTGCATGAATTCTTATATCATATATTTGAATATTGTGATTATGACTATGGATAACTAAACTCCATAACTCGGGTTCAGGGAACCATAGGCGAATAATGAGCTAAAACTTAACTAAAACAACAATTCTAGAATAGTATCGTGCATGTATTGATTATTCTTTCGCTTAGAAGTGTTTTTAACGTATAACCAACTTTAGAATTCACCGTAATGATACCTGCCGGACCAAGGAGGTAGATGATAGGAAAAAAATTATCAACATAGATTTAGTGTATACTATCTAATAGGATAGTATTGATTGGTAAGAGGTAATAACTTAGTCAAATATCGAATACGATGCTTAATATGAGGTAAAGATAAGGGTTATAGCAACACACGTAGCCGGACCAAACCAAGGATTTAGAAATACATTACTTATCACTTAGCATGCAAGATACTAGGAAAGAATTGATATAGTTAGAATTATCAAGTTATGAACCTATGGGAAACACGTAAACCGTAGTTACTTTTATTAATTGATTAAACTGCAACATTTGAAGCTGTTAGTTGTCTCCTTCAATTTCGCTAGTTATTTTCATTTATTTAGAAATAGAAAACCCCCCTTTTATCATTTTTGCTTTCTAAGGAAGTAATTGACTGAACAATAGTAATAATAGTTTAAAGTTAAGTTTAAATTATTTTCCTCTTGGGAACGATCCGAACCTCATTATATGGGTTATTTACTTGATACGACCGCTTTACTTCTTATTTGAGATATATGTTTGAGCGTATCAAATTTTGGCGCCGCTTCCGGGGAAAGTAGCTTTTAGATTAACATAAACTTATTATTTAAGTCTAGTAAATATTTTCTTGATTTAACCTTGTTTTACTATTTTTGATACGTGCACAACCATCCTCCTTGTATGTCAAATACACGGAGAGGAAGAGAACCATTGTTTCCCTATAATCACGAAATAGAATATACACTACTCAACATGGATCGAAACTTGGGAATTAATGATGATGATCCAAACCATAACATGCCGCTCTAGTTAATGTTCATTGTAAGTTGTTACCTGATGCTCCGGGTGAACACCAATAGAGAGGATAAAATCCCGCTCCACGACCCCAATAATACTACAGAGGCTATTACAATATAGCAGACTCCAATGGGCCACATGTCTTTCCCCCTCTACCACCAGGCCACACCTTTGTGGTAACTAGTAGCCTGATGAAAATGCTCACTGCCACAGGTTTGTTTTCAGAGCTACCTTTTGAGGATCCACATGCACATATAGCTAAGGTTAGGGCAGGGTGTGTAAAATTTGTGTAGGGAGGCCTGACTTGGACTATGATGTAATAGGGATAAGAGTGTTTCCTCTCTCACTGACAGGAGAGCCTTCTATATTGTTCACTGAGCTCCCTTACAACTCAATTTTCACATAGAACCAACTAAGGGACGTGATCTTAGCACGCTACTACCCGGTCTCCATGAAAATAAACCACAAAGACAGAGTGAATAACTTTGTGGCACTACCAGGAGATTCAGTTAATAGTTCTTGGGATAGATTCACCTCGTTTTTGAGAAGCGTCCCAGATCACCGTATAGATGATGAGTCACTAAAGAAATACTTCTATCAGGGACAGGATGTTAATAATAAAGCGGTGTTGGACACATTAGAAGGTGGATCTTATGGGGACCTTATGCTTAGATTGCTGAAAAATTAGAAAATCTCCTGGAATAATAAAGCTTGGAGTACTAGGAAGTCAGATACCGGGAGAAATACCTTCGTAGTGCAGTCCACTCACAACCCAACAAAAGATGAGATTCTTGAAGAAATTGCTAAATGAGAAATGAGCTTGGTTTGGTACTAAAACTGTCACTGGGGTGCAGAAAACATAATTGCACTAAACTACTTCTCGAAACCACCGCCACAAAATGATGAGTGCTATTATGAGGAGGATTCCTATGCGGTAAATGAGCAGACGGAGGATTTCTGACAAAGTTCCCAAGGCTCTAATAGGGAGAATTGGAATAAAGGTCAACGGAACCAAGGTCGGAACTATGGTAACTATAACCGTGAGGGTCAGTATATCCTAGATGGAAACTATAACCGCGACAACAACTTGAACATGGGTAACTATGGTTGTAACAGAAATGATAGGAATGGGACCTATGTTCCTCCTCAAAATTGTGAAGTTACTCCTATGGATGGTGGACGTAGTATGGCGCGAGTTGAGGATATGTTCATAAATTGATGAGGAGGTTCGATGCTAGTGATGAGCACAATAAAGAGTTGAGGAATGATTTAGCAGATATTGGGAAAAAATTCGATACACATGCAATTTTGATTGAGCAACTTGAGTTACAATTGGCCCAATTATCTGCGACTGTGAACACACGGCAACCAGGCACTCTTCCTAGCAAACCGGTCAAAAATCCGAAAAATGATGAACATTGTATGTCAATAACTAATCATTGTGGCAAGCAAACCGTTGACCCACCTATGTCGTCTAATGAGAAAAAGGTGACAAAAGATACTGATAAAGTGGTAGATGTTAATGGTGCAGTAGAGCATAACACTGTAAAAGATGTTGAAGTGCCTAAAAAAGTAACTCCCATGCCTAGGAAACCACCCCCATTTCCTCAAAGATTATTGAAAAAGACCGAGAATGGTAAATATCGGTGTTTTATAGCATTGTTTCAGAAACTGTCTATCAATGTCCCTTTCGTAGAAGCTTTAGAACAAATGCCCGGTTACACCAAGTTTATGAAAGATCAGGTTACAAAGAAAAGATCAGTCACTTTTGAGGAGGATGATAGAATGCAGCATTTTAGTTATATTTCTACAAGATCTCTGGTACAAAATAAAGAAGATCCATGTGCGTTCACCATTCCTTGTACAATCGGACTATTACATTTTGCGAAAGTATTATGTGATCTGGGGCAAGCATAAATCTCATGCCCCTCTTGATTTACAAGAAGTTGGGTTTGGGTGGTCCAAAGCCCTATGCGATGCGGCTACTGATGGCTGATCGAACAGTAAAAAAGCCTATAGTGATACGCCACGATGTGCTAGAAAAAGTTGAGTCGTTAATATTTCTGATAGATTTTTTTATTCTTGATTGTGAAGTCGATTTTGAAGTGCCCATTATTCTAGGGAGGTTATTCCTTGCTACGGGAAGAGCCTTAGTATATATGGAAAAGGGGCAGATGAAATTTCGGTTGAACAATGAGGAAGTGACCTTTAACATTTGTAGATCCATGAGGCATAGTGGTGAGCTCCAACCGCTATCTGGTATATCCTACAACATTGGTGAGACATCTAAGACACAAATAGAAAAACCTCTAGGTGTAGAAACATTAGTTGCAGTGATAATAAATTTTGATATCGATTACATTGAAGAGTATGAGTCATTAGTCGTGGCTCTTGATCGAGGTGATGTTCAGTTTAAACCGAAGAAATATAAGTTTACATATGAAGAATCGCGAGTCCCCACCCGCAAAACCATCTATAGAGGAGGCTCCAAAGTTAGAAATAAAAGCTCTCCCACCTCATCTCCAGTATGAATTCTTAGGATATGGTGCCAATTTGTCGGTAATCATTGCATCAGACCTGAATGAACAACAAGTTGAGAGTTTGGTGAAAGTGCTAAAAAGATTCAAAAGAGTTATTGGGTGTACTATTGCAGACATTATTAGAATCCCTCCTGGTATTTGCTCTCATAAAATCCAACTCAATCCTGATCATAAGCCAAGTACTGATCACTAGATAGGCTTAAATCCACCTATGCAAGAGGTCATGAAGAACCATGAAGGAAATCATTAAGTGGTTGGATGCCGGAGTAATCTATCCGATCGCCGATAGTAGTTGAGTATGCCTTGTTGAGTGTGTACCTAATAAAGGGGGAATGATTGTGGTCCCCAATGAAAAAAATGAACTTGTTCCAATGAGACCGGTTACTGGATGGAGGGTATGTATGGATTACCGCAAATTAAATGCATGGATTGAAAAAGACCACTTTCCAATGCCCTTCATGGATCAGATGTTGGATAGACTTGCCGAATAAGGCTGGTACTTTTTTTTTATCGATATTCGGGGCATAATCAGATTTCTATTGCAACAGAAGATCAAGAGAAAAACACTTTTACTTGTCCATATGGGAACTTTGCGCTCAAAAGAATGTTGTTTGGGTTGTGCAATGCACCCGCCACATTTCACAGATGTATGATGTCGATATTTTCCGACATGGTGGAAGATACTATAGAAGTTTTTATGGATGATTTTTCTGTGGTTGGTGATTCATTCGAGCGGTGTTTGAAAAATTTATCTAAGGTCCTTAAGAGATTTGAGGATTATAATTTACTACTAAATTGGGAAAAATGTCATTGCATGGTGAAAGAAGGTATTGTTTTGGGTCGTCACATTTCAGAAAAGGGAATAGAGGTTGATCGAGCTAAAGTCGAGGTAATAGAGAGACTTCCCCCACCAAACTCTGTGAAAGGTGTGAGAAGCTTTCTTGGGCATGCAGGTTATTACCGGAGATTCATCAAAGACTTTTCAAAGATTACACATTTATTGTGCAAACTGCTGGAGAAAGATAATAAATTTCGTTTTGATGCATCCTGTCATAAAGCATTCGGCGAGCTAAAAAAAAATTTGTGTATGCAACAATCATTATTTCTCAGGATTGGAACATTCCATTTGAGGTGATGTGCGATGCTAGTGGGGTTGCTCTTTGTGTGGTATTGGGACAAAGAAAGAACAAAATCCTTTACCCCATTTACTATGCTAGTAAAGCCCTAAATGAAGCTCAAAAGAACTACACAGTAACTGAGCAAGAACTCCTTGCAGTAGTCTTTGCTTTTGAAAAATTTTGCTCCTATTTGCTAGGTACTAGAGTTATAGTGCATACTGACCACTCAGCATTGAGATATTTGATGGCAAAGAAGGATGTGAAACCTAGGTTGATTCGACGGGTATTACTGCTACAAGAATTTAACGCTGAAGTGATGGATAGAAAAAGGAAATGAAAATCAAGTTACTGATCATTTGTCCCATCTTGAGGATGAAGCTATGAGAGAGTTAGAGGATAATAATGACATTGATGATACTTTCCCCGATGAGCATGTATTGGCTGCTTCACAAGACATGATTCCATGGTTCGCATATTTTGCGAACTATCTGGCTAGTGATATTGTTCCATCGGACTTGTCCTTTCATCAAAGAAAAAATTTTATGTACGATATGAAAAAGTTATTTTGGGATGAACCATACTTACATAGGAGTTGCGCCGACGGTCTTATTCAGCGTTGTGTGCCAGAATGTGAGATGTTGAGTGTGTTAGAAGCATGCCATTCCTCACCTTTTGGTGGACATCACAGTGTTATCCGATCTGCTCATAAGATATTACAATGTGGTTACTATTGGACAACTCTTCATCAAGATGCTCATGAGTTTGCTAAAGCTTGTGATCGATGCCATCGAGATGGCGACATTTCAAGAAAGCAATAGCTCCGTCTAAACCTCATTCTTGTGATTGAGTTATTTGATATTTTGGGTATTGACTTTATGGGCCCTTTTGTGAGTTCTCATTGAATGAAGTACATTCTAGTAGCGGTTGATTATGTATCTAAATGGGTCGAAACCATCTCCCTGCAAACAATGAAGGGCAGAGTGTCACTTCATTATTAAAAAAGAATATATTCTCTCGTTTTGGCACCCCAAGGGCAATTATTAGTGATGGGGGCTCCCACTTCTGAAACAGATTGTTCAAGGGGTTATTGGAGAAATATGGGGTTCGCCATAATGTGGACACTTCTTACCACCCTCAAACTAGTTGGCAAGTTGAAGTGTCGAATCGGGAAATCAAACAATATTGTCAAAAACAGTGAACTAGTAGAACGGATTGGTCAAGGAGGCTTGATGATGCTCTTTGGGCATACTTGACAGCGTATAAGACTCCCATAGGTATGTCCTTATACCAACTTGTATATGGGAAAGCTTGTAATCTTCCGATTGAGTTAGAGCATAAAGCCATGTGGGCTATGAAGAAGTTGAAAATGGATTGGAGCGAAGCTGCAGAACAACATTAACTTGGTTGAATGAACTCGATGAATTTAGCCTGAAAGCTTATGAAAGCTCAGACCTCTACAAAGAAAATATGAAGAAGAACCATGACCAAAAAATTGAAAAACGAGAGTTTATGGCCGGGGATTTAGTGCTTTTATTCAATTGTAGGTTGCGCTTGTTTCCGGACAAGCTCAAGCCCAAATTGACTGGTCCTTACTTACTCACCCAACTATTCCCTCATGGAGAAGTTGAGTTGAAAACTAAGTAGGGTGTGCGATTCAAGGTGAATGGAGAATGCATAAAAATCTATTTTGGGAATGCTTAATCGGCAAATAAAGTGATTGAGGCATACCATCTTGATGAAGTCTAAGTAATCAAGTGTCCTCAATCGTGCCGCAACGTTAAATTAGGCGCTTGTTGGGAGGCAACCCACTATTTATTGTTTTTCTTTCTATTAATGGTATGTGTTTAAATTTTAAGGCACATCACTAGGAAATTCAGCATAAAATCACACTACAGCAGTCACTGAAGGATACATCGACGTACTGTTGTGCCTATGACGGACCGTCGCATGAATCCGTCATGCCAAGTACATCTTTCTGTTATTTTCAAAATATGGCACATGCAACGGAACCAACAACGGACCGTCAAAAATTCTACAGACCGTTGTCGGGGACTCGTCGCATCATTAATGACGTGTACGTGACCGGACCCGGCTGGGGTTTTTTAAAAGTTCAACTTTTAAAACCCCCACCCATTTATTTCACCCCATTCCTTCCCTATTTCTCCCATTTCACTCCCATTTCAACATCCAAAGATCATAACCCCGCTCTCTCTTACAACCAACCATTTTCTCCAAACTCCTCAATTCCTAAAATTCACTATCGACTAGTCGGTGTCTGCTTTTATGGGTGTCTACTTGATCACCAATTACCTTCCTCGCTTGTTTTTCCTATATTCTCAAGTATGTGTCTCTTATTTTTACCCATTTACTTTGCATTTTTTGTTTATCAATTAGTACTAGCCTATTCTTATTGATGGGTTCATTCTTTAATACAAATTCTGTCTGACCTAGGTTGAGAATCCTCAAAATTGCTAGTTTACTAGATATTCGGGATAGACAAATGTAGGTTAAAACACTGACAATTCTATTTGGGTCATAGGGGATGAATGGGGCATCCCCAGTTCAATCACTAAGTTACAGAACGAGACCCCAACGATGGACCGTTGTACCCACGATGGACCGTCATTGGGTTCGTTTCAACAGCTCTAACAGCCCACTTTCCAATTATCGCCAAGTGTCGACCAACGTACCTATGCGACGGCCGTCGTTCCCACGAAGGTCCGTCCTGCACAACCGTTCTGGTTGTCATAGACCCTGTTCCTAAGGGTCTCTCACTTTTGTCCAAGTGTCCACCAACGGCAACATATGACGGACCGTCGTTCCCACAACGCTCCGTCCTGCACAACCGTTGTGGTTGTTAAAGACCCTTTTTCTAAGGGTCTCTAACTTTTCAAAGTGTCCACCAATAGACACATTCGACGGACCGTCCTTCCCACAACGGTCCATCCTTCACAACCGTTCTGGTTGTCAGAGACCCTGTTCTTAAGGGTCTCCATATTGTTTTTCCAAGTGTCCTCCAATAGACATCTACGAAGGACTGTCAAACCCACGACTGTATGTCCTGCATAACCGTTATGACGGTTAGAGACCCCTCTATTAAGGGTCTCCATAATTTTTCTAAGTGTCCTCTTACGGACAACTACGATGGACCGTCATACCCCCGGTTGTCCATCCTGCATGACTGTTATGACGGTCAAAGACCCCGCCCCTAAGGGTCTCCATATTTTTTTCAAGGTTCCTCTAATGGACACCTACGAGGGGCGGTCGTACCTGTGACGGTCCCTCCTGCATATACTGTCATAGTTGTCAGAGACTCTCCTTCAGAGTTCTCCATATAAATATTGTCCAAGTAAGGATACGACGGACCCCATGATGGTCCATCGTACTCACAACGATCCTTCACCTGGCATGTCGTGTTTCACTGTTTCTATAGAAATGTCATTACATCTTGACTCTTTTATTTATTTTGTGTGGTTTTGTCTGCTCCTTTTAGTACTTATATTGATTTTTTACAGGTAATATCTATTATGGCACCAAAACAAGATAAAGTCTATGCACGCGGGCAATCGAGGTTTGTGGCCTCGTCTGCCTTCCTGGTCATTGTCGCTGATGATGAGCGTGACCCCGAGTACGTGGCCCCATGCACTTCCACCCCATCCCAAGCTGCACGTGCTTCTAGAGCCACCCCAAAAAGGTGGTGTCCGACGTAGGCACTGCCTCCTAGTGTGATGAGGAGCGCACACTGACTAGCACACCTTCTAGGTCAGCTACTAATGAAGAAGGAGATTCTGGCTCCTTAGTAGTTTCGTGGTCAGAGGAAGCCTCCGGATATGTTGAGGTTCCCGCACCCACAAGCGCTGCAGAGTCTTTTTCGTCTGATGAGGCTGACAGTTCGGAATCCAATCCCGGTTCACCAACTCGTGCTCTCACCCCGGTTACCGACCAACCCAAGTGGTGGTGTGTCGACGGGCAGTATCAAATCTATGCCGACGCAAAGTTCCTGAATGAAAAAGGATTCATGACACGGACACTTACATTAGAGCGGCGGGTCCTTAGGGGAAGTCTTCTGACCATGATAAAGATCCACAATCTCTTCACCAGACATAGACTGGAGTGGACAGCGCGTCCCTTGGGACATTATAGTGAAGAGTTGGTCCGAGAGTTCTACGCCTCCTACATAGAAACTCCCAGAACACAGATTGATAGGCGGGGTACCCCCGCCAAACAGGCCCCACTGCAGCGGGTCGAGTACGTGGAATTTAGGTTGATATCTCCCCGCCTAGCATCCGCCGGTATCTATACGGCGAGAATGTTGATGCCAATCGGACCCCTCTCACCGCCGAGTAGGACTACCGATGGCATATTGTCAAAGATGGCAAATTCCTACGTCAGCCATCGCTAAGATAGACCACCAAGAGGTGGATGGCCCTGCAATTGTCCGTTGATGGAGAGGGTGCTGACTGGGTGACCGAGCCAAAGGGGGCCATCAAGAAGGCCAACTTGACCTTCACGATGAAGTTTTTGTGGTTGATTGTCTGCCACTGCCTTTCCCCCACAGCCGCTGATAATATAGTCACATAGGATCGAGAATTTTTTATGGCGGCCATGATAGACGGGTTTGAGGTGGATTTTACTTGGCTTCTACAGGCAGTTATGCACAAGAGGGCTTTTAAGGTAACCAGTACATACCCTTTCTCGTGTATGATATTTTCTCTATGCAGGTTCACATGTGTGCCTATATGGCACGTGTATAAGCTCAGGACCCCACAGGGAACTGTTGATATCAGCCTCATCAGGGTTGAGGCCAATGACTTGGCTCTACGCAAAGGTCCCCGTCCAGAGTTGCCTCAACTTGGTGACAATCTGGCTGATACAGTAGCACAGGCCCACACGGCTACACAGGCGGCTTCCTCTGACACTACCCCGGTCGAGTCTATCCCGGGTAGTAGCACTACCCCTAGCTCCTCTCGCACAACCCCTTTCCCCGCTCTAGTCCCGCTTGCTAGGGTCCAGAAATTAGAGCCACAGATGGCTACACTTCTACATCTCATCCAGCCATGAATCAGAGGTCTATTGCTGAGGCAGAAGAGCACTTGGAGCGGAGAATGGTCCAGCACACAGAGCGGAAGATTATTGAGGTTCATCAGCGCTTGGACGCTTTTGATGCTGAGCTTCAAGCAACAAAGGTGGGGACCTCGGGCCTTCACAAAATCAATGGTCTCACCGGGAACAAGACAAGCAACTAGATGTAAATTCTCAGACCCCATGCCCCCCCCGAAATCAGATTGGCTTTTTTCCTGTGGATGGTCCATCCGCTTTTGTTTTCAAATAAGACTAAGGCGTGAACAAGGTTACGGGTGTTAGCCTGACCATCCCCTTAGGTGGATGTGTCGATCCCTTAGGCTGCGGTCGACAGTCTTCCAACAAACATCTACATGATCATAGAGGCTAGGGTGCCTGAGTCTGAGGCCCCTTCTGCAGAGCCTGCTAAAGACATAGTGATGGCGGCCCTATTCGCCGTATATTGTGATTTGATGATTAGGAATGACTTAAAGACATTTCAAAAAAAGGGACTTTAGCTGAGCACAAAGCGAACTAGATATCAGAGGTGTCCCTTCCCGATGTGGCAAGGTAGGTTCACAATTATTCTCGGGAGATGGAGACTACAACGCAAATGTGCATAAAGACGGTTTCTAGTATGTCTCCTAGTTTCTTAATTATGTTGCCTCCATAGGAATACTAGTAAGTGGATCCACCGAGAATTTTGTGTTCATGTTTTAGTTCTACCTTGGCAAGTAGAGCACCTTCATTCTATGTAGGGTTTCATGACATCGAATTCCATGTTTATCTCACATGGTTGATTATTGGTTAAGGGGACTGTTCTCGTAAGTAAAATGAATGAATGAAGTAATGAAGATGTAACTAACCAGGATTTAAGGGGTTCTTGTTAGTGTAGGTAGAGTTTTGAGTCTCTATATATACATTGCACAAGTTGGCCTTGAGGGGAACCTAGGAGGTTGTTCTTATCCACTTATGCTATCATGAAAAGTATATATATGATATTGCTCTTATATTATGCTAGCTTCATTTGGTGAATATGATATTGGTCTAAATTGTTATATATGATGATGAATACAGATGATGGCATGTATATGAATCAAGGCATTACATATGGTTTCTTTTCTTGTTTACTTGATTATGTGGGGTCATGAGGCTTCACATGAGCATTGCAATTGTACTCTTGGTATGGGATTGTTGGTAAGGGTCTTGTGTGATGATGATATGAATGATTGGACATGAAATGCTTATATGACTTTATGATGATGTTATCCTTGTTTATGAACATGCCTTATGTTGTAGTGATGCTTCACTTTTATATGCTCTATTGTGTGTGCACAGAGGCTTCCAAATTGGCTTAGCATGTTTCCAAATAATTGAATCCCTTTTTTGCCTGATTTCAAAGGTTTTATGGTCATATGTGTCCACACATAGTTTGAGTGGTTGTACTAACCCATATTCTTTATATTTCTACTAATATGTAGGTTCGGGCCGTCGAGTTGCTTGGAGGCCATTTCCAAGAAGAGTTGGACATCTTTTCGCAAGTTGTTGGTGAGTCCTCATGTCGAGGATGGTTCCACTTATCTAGATTAGTCGGATTGCTTATGTCTAAATAAACTTGTTCTTTCCTTATTCTTGAGACTATTATTGTAAGCCTATATGTTGCATAATGTACTTGTGTAAGGGCTTAGCCCAAATGTTGTGATTCTCTATAGATGGTTATATGTGACACAAGTATTAGACTACTGAATGAACAGACGATACTAAATGAGAAGTCTATGTAAACTTCATAAGTGAGGAGTTTATGTAAACTTCATATATGATACGTGAGAAGTCTAAGTATATTTCAATATATAAATGTTTTAAGTTATCCACATTTTCTATACCTATGATATTTAATGATGTATGCTAAGGACTAGTCTAAGGACTTTTCGAGGAGGAATACGCCATTTACGTCTAGGGGGTGCTCACCGATCGTGACAAAAACGTAAGTCTTGGGCAAAAAAAACCGATTGCCGGGATGATTTTAATTTATTTTAAACCTTTTTGTTTTTACATTATATTTTATATTATTGGTATAATAACATTTGTCAAAAAGTAATGATGATACTTTTTCTTCAATATTGATTATTAATACACATCTCAAATAAGTATAATTTTTGTATAATATAGGTTATTTGTAAAATTTTATTTGTAAAATTATTGAAAGACGTACTTTTGATTACTTTATTAGTAATAAAACTATAAAATATAAAATACATAAGACTATGACTCGTAGATCCATGAGACTTACCATTGTTTCTCGGGGCTTACACCAGGCCAATAGTGTATAAAATGCGTCACCTTATGTCCCCATCTTTTAAAACACTACAGATAATTTTTTTAAAAATATCAATGTGTTAAGCCTAAAATATTCAACCTTTAAATTACATGTTGAAATGAGGGACTTATACTTATTCACGTCTAAGAAGTAGTGAGAGTAAAAGAATTACGTCACTCAATTACACTTATTAAAAACAAGTTTTTATATTACAACCTTGTAATTTAAGGGGCCAACTTTCGTACCTCCACTTAGAAATTCACTCAAACGATTTTAACTACTCGTTAATAAGTTAAACTTGCTTCTTGTAATAAACTATAACCACACGACTACTTGCTTCAGTCGATAAATTATTACAACCCAAGAAAAATTCTAGAACAACTAAACAAAGACAGATAACCCTACTTTAACTACCCGAACATCACATAAAATGATTCACCAATTTACTCCGATGGGTGATGTTGAACTAATAACTCTAGCCTTTACTAATCAAACAACAATATGAAATAGTACAAACATATAACCAGCTTTCGATGTTGTGATGATGAAGTTTTGCAGTTTTACTTCAACGACCAATTTTCTTAAGATGATGAATTTTGTGAATACACAATTTTATGTTGTTCTGCAATGATCCATTAGGTCATTTTGACTATTAATAATTCTTATTCCAAAAAGACTCTTTCGATAGTGTCACGACCCAAAACAAGCCGCGAGTGGCACCCACACTTATCTTACTATGTGAGCGAACCAACCAATCTAAACCCCAACATTCCAACCATAATAATCAGAATATAATGCGGAAGACTTTAAACTCATTAATATAACCAATAAATAACTTCTAAAATTTATTAACTATTTTCCCCAAAATCTGGAAGTCATCACCACAAGAACATCTATCATCAAATTACTAAATCTAAAAATGTCGAAGAAGCTAAAATAAATAAACAGCTAGTCCATGCCAGAATTTCAAGGCATCAAGACATGAAGAGGAAGATCCAGTCCAAGCTAGAAGCAATAGCTCACCCTGAAATCTGGCGTGATGAAGACTGGCTAGAGTTGCGGACGAGTTGAAGTTGATGGTACGTTTGCTGCACACCACAATAACAAGAAAACAATTTACTAATAGGGGTCACTACAAGGCACAAGTACTGAGTAGGTATCATCGGCCAACTCAAAATGGAAAACAATATGTATCGAATAATAACATAAAATCAACTGCATACTCAACAGGTGATAACAAAAAATACCATAACCATTGGCCACAACACCCAGCACATCTATGAGGACTCAAGCCTCCCCATCATACTCATTTGGGAATTAGTTCTTTAAATTGAGTATATTAACATAATTAAAGTTTCAATTCTCTTTATTCCTCTTGTGTTGGTACGTGACACTCTGCTCCACTACTACTATCCTGGTGTCGAAACATGACACTCCGATCCCCTACTATCCTGGTGTCGGAACGTGACACCCGATCCTCTAATACTATCCTGGTGTCGGAACGTGACACCCAATCCTTTAATTCTATCCTGGTGTCGGAACGTGACACGCGATCCTCTAATACTATCCAGGTGTCGGAATGTGACACCCGATCCTCTAATTCTATCCTTGTGTCGGAACGTGACACCCGATCCTTTAATACTATCCTGGTGTCGGAACGTGACACCCGATCCTCTAATCTCATTACTTTAGTTCATCAAGCCTTCATTAATACCAAGGCATCATTATTAACAAAGTAAATTTAAGATTTAAGATTCACAGCCTCATCTTCCCAACCCATTACAATTACATCATCACATCATGCAAGCACACAATTAAGCATATAGAAGACTTTACAATACTAACCAATACATATCATTCGCTATTAAGAGTGTACTATGAAGTAGCATAAACCATAACCTACCTCCACCGAAGAATCGCGATCAAACAAGCTATCTTCCCAAATCCTTTGCTTTCCTCTGCGTTCTTCTTTTTCTCTCGCTCGTTTCTCCCTTCTCTCTCTGTTCTTTATGTTTTTCATATTCAAACCCTTTTTCTTTTACCCTAATTTTCATACAATTAAGTATAAAAAATGATAAAATAACCCACTTTTTATTTCAAGGTTATCTCCTTAAACCCCCAAGTAATTGAATTATTAACATTAATCCACTAACTTTATAATTATAAGCATGAATAGTCCAAAACGCCCTTAAAAACTTTTAACAGAAATCCGACCCAGTCAGGGTTACGCAACCTGTGCCGGTCCGTCATGGCTGTGACGGTCCGTCATGCAGGTCTGTCACAAAGTTCATAGAGTTAAATCTGTGGAAAGATTTGTGAAGGTCCGTCGTGCCAACGACAGTCCGTCCTTCCATTCCGTCATGAAATTCAGAGAGTCGATCTCAGTATCCAAATTTCAGAATTCTAAGTGTTTTGGAACGAGAACCCCTCGACGGTCCGTCGTGCCCATGACGGTACGTTGTGGGATCCGTCGACTCAGACATTTATTACTAGAATAATATCTACTACTCAAAACGACCACACATGTCGTTACGATAGATAACAATTTACCCATCGTTCGTCCTCGAACGATCATAAGATGAAAAACAAGGGCGAAAAGGAATACCTGAATCTGTAAACAGGTGTGGGTATCTTTCTTGCATATCAGCCTCCTTCTCCCAAGTTGACTCTTCAACTGGTTGATTCTTCCATTGAACTTTGATGGATGCAATCTCCCTTGATCTCAACTTGAGAATTTCTCTATCTAGAATGGCAATAGGCTCCTCCTCATAAGACAAATTCTCATCAAGAAGAAATGAATCCCAACGAATAATGTAGTTTCCATCCCCATGGTATCTTTTCAGCATAGACACATGAAATACCGGGTGCACTCTTGAGAGTCCTGGAGGCAAGACTAATTCATAAGCCACCTCCCTTACTCGCTTAAGTACTTCAAATGGTCCAATATACATTGGGCTTAGCTTACCACTTTTACCAAACCGCATCACCCCTTTCATGGGCGAAACCTTCAGCAAGACTTGCTCACCCACCATAAAGTCCAAGTCTCTAACCTTTCGATCTGCATATTCTTTCTGCCTACTTTGAGCCGCTAAAAGCTTTTCTTGAATGCATTTCACTATATCTAACTATTCTCTCAGAAGGTCAGTACCCCAAGGTCTAACCTCAAATGCACAACCACAACCCAATGGGAGACCTACATCTCCTCCCATACAGTGCCTCAAATGGGGCCATATCAATACTTGAGTGGTGCTATTGTTGTAGGAGACTCTGCTAAGGGTAAGAAGTTATCCCAATGGCCACCAAATTCTATCACACATGCACGAAGCATATCCTCCAACACTTGAATCGTTCGCTCAGACTGACCATCGTCTGAGGGTGAAATGCAGTACTAAGATCCAACTTAGTACCTCATTCAGCATGCAATGTTCTCCAAAACATAGAATTAAACTGCGTACCTCTATCTGATATGATGGAAAGTGGAACTCCATGCAATCAAACAATTTCTGTGATGTAGAGTTTTGCTAACTTCTCTGCATTGTAAGTCACCTTGACGGGAATGAAGTGAGCAGACTTAGTTAATCTGTCCACATATACCCAAATAGAATCAAACTTATCCAATGTCTTTGGAAGACCGACCACGAAATCCATTGCAATTCTTTCCCACTTTCATTCAGGAATGGGCATTCTCTGAAGTGTTCCTCCAGGCCTCTGGTGTTCATACTTTACTTGTTGAAAATTCGGGCATTGGGCGACAAAAGCAACAATGCCACGCTTCATCCTACTCCACCAAAAATGTTGCTTTTGGTCACGATACATCTTGGTTGCACCAGGATGTATAGAATATCCTGAACTATGAGCCTCTGTAAGAATAGTGTGGATCAAGTCATCAACACGGGGTACACATACCCTTCCCTTATTTCTCAAAACACCTTCCTCATCGATTATTGCTTCTTTAGCCTCTCCTTGCAACACCATATCCCGAATTCGGCTTAGTTTCTCATCATCAAACTGTTTTCCCTTGATCTTGTCAAGAAAAGAAGATCTTGCCTCACACAGGCCAAAAATACTGCTTTCTCTAGCATTTCCAGTCTCATAAAGTCGTTAGCCAAGTTTTGGACTTCTCTAGCCAATGGGCGTCTACAAACTTGTTAGTGGACTAAACTACCCATGCTCCCTGCTTTTCTACTTAAAGCATCAGCCACCACATTTGTTTTTCCTGGGTGATACAGAATAGTAATATCATAGTCCTTCAACAGTTCCATCCACCTCCTCTGCCTCAAATTCAAGTCTTTCTGGGTAAAGACATACTGTAGACTACGATGATCTGTGTAGACTTCACACTTGACCCCATATAGATAAGGTCTCTATTGCTTTAATGCAAACGCAACTGCAGCCAATTCCAAATCATGGGTCGGATAGTTACGTTCATGCACCTTTAATTCCTCGAAGCATAAGACATTACATTCTTCTCTTGCATTAGCACTGCACCCAACTAGAATAGGATGCATCACAAAACCAATGAAATTCTTACCCTACTTGGCAAGGTAAGGATAGGTGCAATAGTCAGCAAGGTCTTGAGTTTTCTGAAAGCTTTCCTCACATTCATCCGACCATACAAATGGAACATTATGCTTGGTCAAGTTTATCAATTGGGAATCAATAGAAGAGAATCCCTTGACAAATCGACGGTAGTAGCTGGCTAAACCAACAAAGCTCCTTACTTCTGACACATTCGTAGGTCTTACCCAATTCCTCACTGTTTCAATCTTAGAAGGATCCACCATCACCCCATCCTTAGAAACTACGTGCCCTAAGAAGGACACTGAATCTAGCCAAAACACACACGTGGAGAATTTGGCATAAAGCTTTTTCTCCCTTAACATTTCCAATACATTCTCAAATGCTCCTCATGTTCATTCTTACTCTTGGAGTATATGTATATATCAATAAATACGATCACAAAGAGATCTTGGTATGGCTTAAAATCCCGTTCATCAAGCTCATGAAAGCAGCAGGGGCATTCGTAGACCAAAAGGACATTACTACGAATTCGTAATGCCCATACCTGGTTCTAAAAGCAGCCTTTGGCACCTCTGTTGCCCGTATTTTCAATTGATGATACCCGGATCTCAAGTCAATCTTAGAGAAGACACAAGCGCCTTGTAACTGATCGAACAAGTCATCAATACGAGGAATGGGGTACTTATTCTTAATAGTTACCTTGTTCAACTGCCGGTATAAGACTATGACATCCGAAAACTCCCCCATCCTTCTTCTTCACAAATAAACAGGAGCACCCCAAGGGGAAGTGCTTGGTCTAATAAAGCCTTTACCTAACAACTCTTGAAGTTTGGGCCTTTAATTCCCTTAACTCTGCTGGGGCCATCCATAAGGGGGTATGGAAATGGGGCGAGTACCCGGCTGCTGATCAATGCAAAATTAAATATATCTATCCGGTGGCATACCAGGAAGGTCTGTAGGGAACACACATCCAGAAACTCACGGACTATCAAAAACCGACTCAATTGAAGGTACTTGGGTAGTATCATCCTGAGGTGTGCCAAGAACACTAAACACCCTTTACTACCATTCTCTTAGCACAAGAAAGGAGATGATACGAAAGGAGTGGAAGTGTAGTCACCCTCACACACTAACGGATCTGTCCTAGGCTTGGCCAACGTTACTAGCTTATTAAGATAAAGGAAAGAATCTTTAGTATATATTATGATATAAAACTACTTGCTATAATATATAAATTATTACAAACTGAAGAACAAATCTTGAACAACTAAACAAAGATTGATAACCCTACTTAATGTCACGACCCAAAACCGAGCCGCGACCTGGTACCCACATTTACCCTCCTATGTGAGCGAACCAACCAATCTAACCTTATCATTTCAACATATATCAACAGAAAGTAATGCGGAAGACTTAAACTCATTAATAAAAACCAATTTAATAACTATGAAAATTCAACATCTATTAATCCCCAAAATCTGGAAGTCATCATTACAAGAACATCTATCCTCAAATTTCTAAACTAAAAATGTCTAAGAAGCTAAAACAAATAGAAGCTACTCCATGCCGAAAGCTCAAGGCATCAGACTTGAAGAAGAAGATCCAGTCCAAGCTAAAGCATTAGCTCACCCTGAATTTCCGATGTAGTGAAGACTGGCTTGAATTACTGTTGAGTCGAAGACGACGGCACGTTTGCTGCACTCCACAAGTAACAAAGAAGAAAACATAAAAGTAGAGGTCAGTAACAAAACACGGTCTGAGTAGATATCATCGACCAACTCAAAATAGAAGACAATATATATCAAGTAATATTATAAAAATCAACAATGATACTCAACATGTAGCAACAACAAGTACTATATCATTACAATTACCGTCAAGTTCACACATGAGGACTCAAGCCTCAATACCATACTCATTGGGAATTAGATTCATTAAATTGAGTATATTAGCATCTTTCAAGATTCATTATATTTATTCCCCTAGTGTCGGTAAGTGACACTCCGCTACATATACTACCCTGGTGTCGGAATGTGACACTCCGATCCTCATTCTATCCTGGTACT
>JAKWJD010000612.1:0-91358 GCA_027705065.1 Solanum peruvianum
TCACAACTCAAGAAAATTTCTTACTATAATTAATGTCCGAAGTATTGATGCTCCACTGTGAACCAGAGGTGGGGTCGTATAGGAATTAACGGATAGTTGTTTTTGATATATCAACCTCACACATCCAAACTAGTGTAGAGGTGAGAGGGTCTTGTTCTTATCGATGGAACCTCGGTGAGTGGCAACGTAAGAGGCATTAAACTCCCAAACAATGTTCTCGCAATAACTATCAAAGTCCCAAGCGATCCAATTACATTTGTGGAGACTAAAGAATTAGTGCACCTCTAGAACTTTGTGCAAACTCCCTGTGAGGAATGGACAGTCCTCCATGACCAGCCAGATAATTACCCCCTTCCCATTGAGCATTTTATGATATCGATATGCTTGCCACTGCCCCTCCATGCACCATCTATTTGGTTCATCGAGAACAGAAATGGGGTCATCCGATCAGTGTGCACATGCATCCTCTGAACTTAGTGGCCTCATAAGACGAGGCAGGTTTTTCTAGGTCCCATGATCTCATGACTTCTTGAGAGTTTGAACTAGAGGTAGTGGACGATTTGCACCGTAAATCTTGGATCGATCATGAATTTGTGGCTGACTCGGAGCCGGATGTGGAGGATTCCTCTGAAGTTGAAGCAGCCTCGGTTGGTGAACTGATCAGTGCAATCTTCTCATCAGACTCGGAGACACTGAATACATCAAGAGTCACCTTCCGGGGGGTTTCCCCTAGTGTCTCGCGCGGATGCTAACGGTGTTGTATTACATTGAATAACATAGGTTGGGTCATGCTCTGTGCGGGGGGTTCTTCAATTTAGGTGATAAGTTGGGGCAAATGACTTACATTTTCCCTTTTTTGAGTAGACACTGATCCTTTTTGGGGCCATTTGTGATTGTAGAGTAGTTGTTAGTATCATAGCAGCATAACAACACATTAAAAAAAATAGAAGAAGAAAACATGAAAATCAAAATACAAATCTATAATATAGAGTTAGACCAAAAGACTATAGTTCACTTTTGTCGTCTAACACTTTGAATTACTTTTGGATATGTTGAAAACAGAATCTCTGATGGAAACGATAGATGTGCGGAACGGCCTATCGATCAAATGATAGACTGTAGTCTTCTTTTGTTGTTTGAAATTTATGATTATTTCTTGATTTTTCAATCAATGTTTGCTTGATTGATCGATGGTCTGTAGATGCGGTCTCGTACTATGAGCTTGTGACAATTTTCAAGCCTCTGTCAAGTTCAATTACCCAGTTTCAATACTGACCCATTTTAAGACAATCTACTTTCAACATGCTTTTTAACACACCAAATGTTTGTTCATCATTCCCACGGTTCATATTTTGTACAATGATCGAACCTAATTGATTAAAAAAAATGGAACCCTAGGTCAGAAGCCAGAAGAATACGACATACAACATTTTAGCTAGTCAAATTTGCTACATCTTCATTGTCTATCATCCCAAGGGAAGTAATTACCCCACTTTTAGCATGCAAATTAAATTAATTTAGTCCCAAGATCAAAACCCATTCCCTAGTTCCTATCTTCAACTATGAACGAGAATTTATAGTTAAAGGAAATCGAAGTACCTTTCAAGCGTTGTAGTGTGTTGTGGTTCTATGCCTACTGTGATATGCAACCCAACAAAGTAACCTATTGAGAATGGAAGAAGAGAGAATTTGGAAGAGAAGATGTTTGGGATTTGGGGGAACTGATTGGACATAAGATTATGGGAAATGGGAATTTAATTGGCGTTTAAAAAAAAAGGAGTAATATTATGGAATGAAATGGTTATGGAAGGGAATTTTATAGAAAATGGAAAGAGGGAAGGAATTTGATAGAGTTGGGTTTTAAGAAAATCATCTTGGTCGAGTCAGTTTGCTGGCAAACTTTGATCCATGAAACCCCATTGACGGTTCCTGGATCGATCAATGGTCCGTAGATTAGGGCTGCCGATCATACTTAGACTTAGACAAATTTTGTAACTTACCTGGGATCTACGAATACCATCGATGGTCCGTCTATTGAATGACGGACCGTCAATTGAACGACGGACCGTCAATTGAATGACGGACCATCAATATGGTCTGTAGACCTTTGGACCAAACCATTTTCAGCAGCTTTCTAATTTTACTCCTACACATGTAACACTAAGTAGGCTATTGTATTGTATTTTTTTGGAAACTTTTTAGAGACTGAGACTATTCGAATCTCTAGCAAACACGAAGATACCAAACAAAATTTTATTTTTTCGAACAACTAAACAAAACAACGACTATTTCAACATGGAAAACAAAACATAATGTTTGATAGATTGTACACCTTGGTTAGCATCCCTAGAAGCGCTTGGTTTAATGTCGCGGCAAGACGCAAACCTCTTGATTAATCAGACTTCATCAAGATGTTAGGCATGAACCACTTCATGAAAACTCTCCTCATGCCCCATATAAGTCTTTATCCTTTGTCCATTTAGTGTGAACTTTGCGCCTTTCTTGTTCTCAATCTCAACCGCTTTATATGGGAACAGTATGGTGATGAGGAATGGCCCAATCCACTTGGACTTGAGTTTTGTCGGAATTAAGCTCAACCTAGAGTTTAATAAAAGCACTAAATCACAAAACCCAAAATTCTCTCTTTTCAATTCTTTGGTCGTCAAAACTTCTTCTATTTGTTGATGCATTAACTCTCATATGATTTCCGGCGAAACTTTTTAAGCACATTAAACTCATTTTGTCTCTGTTCTGATGCTCTAGTCCAATCCAAATTCAGACTCTTCACTGCCCACATTGTCTTGAGCTCTACCTCGACTTATAAGTGGCAAGCCTTCCCATATACAAGTTCGTACGGAGAAATACATATGGGGTTCTTGAATGCAGTGAGGTAGGACAAAAGAGCATCATCTAGCCTCCTTGACTAATCTATTCTATTGTCATTTACAATTTTTGTCTGTTTGATCTCCAAATTGGACACCTAAACTTCCCCGCTAGTCTATGGGTGGTAAGAAGTAGACACATTATAACAAACACCATATTCTTCCAATAGACATTTGAACAAGTTATTACATAAGTGCAAGACTCTATCACTAATAATGGACCTAGATGTACAAAATCTAGAAAAGATGTTCTTCTTCAAGAATGTTATGATACTTTTACCTTCAATTTTAGGGAGTGCAAATGCTTCCACCCATTTCAACACATAGTCAACCGCCACAAGAATGAACTTGATCCAATAAGAACACACAAATGGGTCTATGAAGTGAATGCCCTGTACATCAGATAGCTCCACCACCAGGATGGAATTCAATGAAAACTCTTGCCTCTTTGAGATTCCTCGATCTCGTTAACACTAAACACATGATTTGTCAAACTCATAAGCATCTTGGTGGATGTTCAGAGAATAATTCCTACACTGAATATCTTATTCGGATTTCATATACCACTATGGTAACCACCAACAGGACCGAAATGACACACCTCCAGAACACTCAAGATCTAAACGTCAGGTACAATGTGTCGAATAATCCCATCGGCACAACTCTCATATAAGTAAGGCTCATTCCAAAAAAAAATTTCACCTAATGCATGAACTTCTTCCTTTGGTGGAAGTTCAAATTTGACGGAACACAATCACATGCCAAATATTTGACAAAGTCTGCGAACCATGGAATCAGATCTTGGGAAGCATCCAATACATGTTCATCCGGGAACGCATCATAAATTTCAGCCTTTTCTCCCAACTCACGTATCGCTTCATCCTCCAATCTATACAAGTGGTCGCCTACTTGATTCTTAGTCCATTTATATTTCTCACCTCATAATCAAACTCCTGCAGCAACAATACCCATCTGATAAACTTTAGATTAACATATTTCTTTGCCATCAAATACCTCAAAGCAGAATGGTTGGTATGCACTATTACCCTCGTGCCAAGAAACTAGGAGAAAAATTTCTCAAATGAAAACACAACTACATGAAGTTCCTATTAAGTTAAAATCCAGTTCTTTTGGGCTTTAATTAGGGATTTACTTGCATAGTAGATGGGGTGAAGGATTTTATCCCTTCTCTATCTCAACAATACACCAAGTGCAACTCCACTCGCATCACACATAACCTCAAATGGCTCACTCCAATTTTGTGAAATAATAATTCGCATAGACACCAACTTCTCTTCAACTCTATAAATGCTTTCATACAAGATTCATCAAAATAGAACTTACATTCTTTCTCGAGTAATCTCTGAAAAGGATGTACAATTTTTAAAAAATCCTTAATAAACTCCAATAAAATCCAGCATGCCTAAGAAAACTTCTCACACCCTTGACAGAGTTGGGTGGAGGAAGCTTCTCTATCACCTCAATTTCGTCCCAATCAACCTCTCTACCGTTCTCAAGGATTCGATAGCCCAACACTATGCCTATTTCACCATAAAGTGACATTTCTCCCAATTTAGCACCAAATTACAATCCGCACATCTTTTGAGCACCTCAGCCAAATTATTCAAGAATCGATCAAAAGAGTCTCCTACCACACAATAATCATCAATGAACACCTCAATAGTGTCCTGTACAATATTAGAAAATATAGATATCATACAACACAAGAAGGTAGCAGGTGCATTACATAACCCAAACGAAATCTTTTTGAATGCACAATTCCCATAAAAACAAGTAAAAGTGGTGTTTTCTTTATCTTTCGGGCGATACAGATCAGGTTGTATCCCAAATAGTTTTCCAAAAAAAATATCAACACTTGCCTGCAAGTCCGTCAAACATCTGATCCATGCAGGGCATGGGGAAATGGTCATTTTTAATTTAAAGCATTCCACTTCTGGTAGTCCATACGAACTCTTCATCTGGTCATTGTCCTCGTCAGATAAACATGCAACCACTTGATGATCTATTTTTTCACTACTTCTTGCAAAGGTTGATTAAACCTTCTTTGGTGCTCAATACTCGATTTGTTGTCTTTTATAAGTTGGAATATCGGTTGGGACTCCAATAATATCTTCAATAGTCCAAGCAATGGCTTGTTTGAATCTCTTCAACACCACCACTAAGCAATCTTCTTATTACCTATTAAACTCTGTTGTAATAATCACTGGCAAATTTTAATCTCTACACAAGAACACATACCTTAGATGAGGTGGTAGAGCCTTTAGCTCTGCTGCTAGGGACTCCACAATAGATTGTCCTGAACGAGAAGAATTGTTATGCTTCATATCCAACTCCAATTTCTTCGGTTTTGACCAATATTCATTTTGTTAAAGTGCAACCACCAAATCACTCAATTTCTTCAATACATTCCCATTTAAATTCATGATGACCACTGCTAGTGCCTCCAAAACCTAGTCTCTCTTCAGTTTGCACTTCAGATATACTCTTAGCTTTGCAGGATATACAGATACTGTTTGGATCTCACTACTCTGCTTCATGGATCTATATCTTGAAAGTTGCTTCTTCATTGATAAATATTGATTTTATCTGCCCTAATTCCATGTCAACCAATGGATGCCCAGTGGAAAGGATTGGTCTCTCAATAATAATGAGAACCTCAAAATCAATAAACACATTTATGTAGGGTTGGGTCTCTCATGCTTAAGTTCTTATAAATGGACAATGGCGTGAGATTTACGCTTGCACCAAGATCACATTGTGCCTTAGCAAAGTTTAGCAACCCTATCGTACATGGAATAGTGAAGACACCCAGATCTTTCTTTTTCGTCACAACAGACCTCGTAGCAACAACACTTCAATGCTGCATTCTGTCATCATCCTCAAAACTCACCGACCTCTTTTTTGTCACCATGTCCTTCATAAACTTTGCATAGCCAGTCATTTGCTCTAAATCTTCGTTCAATGAGACATTGATGGAAAGTTGTTTCAGTATAGTGATAAACTTACGAAATTTACCATCTTCAATTTTCTTCACTATTCTCTATTGGAATGGTGGTAGTCAAGGGATGGGGACCGCTTCCTGAGATAAATCAACCTCTTTTGTTGTAGCATCCCCCAACATTACAGTAGCTTTCGCTACATCATTTTCTTTGTCATGTAACCTTCTACTACATACGGCATAGGTTGATCAATGGTTTTCTTACCTCCTTCATTAGTGACTGTCGTCCAATGCCGATCATTCTTTGGGTTTTGAATAGTGTTCCTTGGAAAAGTTCCAGGTTTGCGTGGAGTCACAGTAGTATACAACTGATTCATCTATAGCTCAAGATTCTTTATTAACAATGCATTTGCATTCACCTTTTATCCAATTTCATATAGGTCACTTGATATTCTCTTGTGTCGCCTTAAGCCTCTTCAACATCTTCTGCAGCATATCCTCAACCCGCATTATAGTAATACTCATTTTCTGGGGATGGTGGTTTAGACAAGAAGTTCACCGCATTCACCTTCTCTTAGCCACCGTTCATATGCTTCAAGACCAAACCTTATTCAGTTCTCAATTGTGCCATCTCTTCACGAATCTAATCTACGGTTGAGTTGGGTGTAGTTTGTACTTCGAAGGTTTTTCACCTATTGTGTGACATTCTAGTTCTCTAAGATTTATTTTTGTGAGATATCTTTTCGAACTTCTCTATAATCTCAACATATGTGCATTTTCCATTGGATCCACCCGGAATAGTATCAAGCATGACTTTGTCATCGTCATCTTGAACTCTAGAAATGTACTTCTTCAATGACTTATCATCAATGCAATGATTGGGGCACCTCTCACGAATGTTGTAAATATATAAAAGATCCACTCATCGAATCTTAAGGTAATGCCACAAAATTATTCACCTTATCCGTACGGTTGATGTTCTTGGACACTAGATAGTACCTTGCTAAGAACACATCTCTCAATTATTACCAAGTATAGATAGAGTTGTAGGGAATCTCACTAAACATTATAGAATCATCTCAAGTCTGCGGTAAAGTAAACACTCATAGTTTGATGACATTCATATCAAAATCCATTCTATCCATACAACTTTTGCAAACCAACCTCAGCTTCGCTATATACGCATGTCGGTCTTCCGATGGCAGTCCCAAAATCAAGGCCCTATCAATGAGCATCTGCATCAATATAAGTGTCACCACACATGTGTTCCCAGGGACAAATAGGGTTGGACAATCGGTTCATCAGAGTATGCAATGTTCTTGTTGCCCTTACAGTAATACTGTGGTCGTGGAGTTGCTGGAAGTTGCACCCTCAAGGCATCACCTAACTAATTCTCAATGTGTGCCTGGTTGTGTTCTATAACTTCTATGGGAGGCTGGTGGCCTTCTCCATCACCTACAGTTGCTCTATTTGAATTAAGTGGAACCCCTTGATTTTTCATCCTTCGAAGTGTTCGATTATACTATGGATTTTATGGAGTGAGTGGTTCCCTTCGGCTATGTCTACTTTGCCTACACTAAAGCTACACCTGACATAATTTTTTTAAAAAAAAATAAAGTAAAAATTAGGAAATATTTGACTAAAATTTAATGATGTAGTCAAAATTATTCTAAAAGCCAAATTAACCTACCTAAAAAAGCATAAACGATCGTTATCAAGTAAAGAACCCAACTAGTCGATTGGGGTAGATGCCAGGAGGAAAATAGTTTAGACTTAATTTTCACCCACAATTGTTTAAGTTTAGTCATTATCTTTCCTAAACAAGTAAATAAAATGGGGGGTTTTGTGAAACAAATTCCTTCAACAGTGCAATTAGCAAGTGAACAAAAGTAAACATTGGTTTTTTTTATCAAGATGAGAGAGTAACTAGGGTATATTTATTCCCCAGAGGTCCTAGCAATAACAATTCATTCCTAATATATTACATAGAAAGTGATAACTTAGGTGTCTCTAAATGCTTGGTACAACATCTAGAGAATTTCACCCTACACCTTAGTCCATCTACTTGTGTATAATTTCTAACAGTTACCATTACCTCATATTAGTCATCATAGTCGATGTATTGCTTAATTATTACTTTGCACCAATCAACACTAGCCTATTAGATAGTATCATGCTAAATTTGTATTGATAATTCTTTTCCTATTACTACCTCTTTTCTCCAGCAGGTAGCAACGAGACGAGTTGTAATGTTTGCCACAATTCAAAAGATTTCTAACCTAAATAATTATCATTGCCTGCAAAAAGACTATTCAAGAATTGCTTAATTGCTAGGATTACTTTTTTAATTACCCATGCTTTCCACAACCCTAGTTGTGGATTTAGATATTCATTCTAGCAATATCACAATTTATAGTTTTAGATAAAGAAATCATGACCTTACTTACCTAGAAGAATAAAAGGAGAAATCCAACTTTTTTGCAAACAAAATCTTTTAAACCAAATCCAAAAAGAAATAAATTGCTAAAGTTTCAAAAACAAATCTCTTATACACAAAGTAGAACAAAAGTAATAGAAGATATCCCCCCAAAAAGATGTTTTAATACCCTCTATATAGAAACAAAGTCTTAATGAAAAAGGATTTGAAATAAGGAAAGTTTTGTTCAGGTATGCGGCTTCTATTTACGAACCAACTGACAGAGCGTCGATTGGTTGATGGTCTGTGGTTTGATTCTATCCGTAAGAAGTCAGAAAATGTTTCACCCACTAGAGGGAACCCTCGATAAATCAGACGATGGACAAATAGTACGGGCCGTTTATTCCCCTCCGTAGCTCCATACTTAGAATCTTCCAAAATCATTTACAAGAACCGTTTCTCAACCAAACGACATTTCACCAGTACAGTCCATCGTTGCCTCTCGTAGTTCCATTCTTAGTCAGATATCCCTTATTTTCCTCCAATACCATAGGTACTCATCTACGATCACAACCTACACTCTATCGATAGAACGACGAACCATCAATTACCTCCGTAGGACTGGTTCGTCATTAACTTCAGTTGTTTCTTGTCTTTCCACCTGAACAACTTTATCCACACACAACTCTTAAGTGAAATTCATTAGAAATTTCGTGTATTCATGGAACATCAACCATAGATATCACTTCCATTCAGACGGAGTTGGCTGGCGTACTAGCATATGTAGAGGTTGTCTTCA
Organism: Solanum peruvianum; assembly: GCA_027705065.1. Lineage (NCBI taxonomy): Eukaryota > Viridiplantae > Streptophyta > Magnoliopsida > Solanales > Solanaceae > Solanum > Solanum peruvianum. Next base: position 9,057 of record JAKWJD010000612.1, read on the forward strand.
AGATGCGGGAGTATGAGCCATAGCTTGCCCTAAAAAGCTGGCAGAAGATATTGTCCTTGAGGCCTTCTTCTAGGCACCTCCTGAGACACATATTAAACCACATGTTTGATGCAAGACGCTCTATTTGAGCCACCTCCTTGAGGTTGGTGATGTGGCTCATACCAGACAAAGGGAGCGAACATAGGTAGAATAGTCTAGAAGGGCCTCGATAATAGATGAAGAGATGAGCTAGAGGAGGGCATAAGAGTTAGATACTAGGGGGCCCTTTAGTGGAGTAGTAGGAATTACTGTTGTTGCAGATAAATTGGTTGATGGCACTACTAATGGTTGTCATCCTTGGAGATATGGGCACTGCTAATGGTAACCCTATTACTTACCCTGCGATCTCCAGGAAAATTAAGTCACCTGCTTGTTGATAGGTCTTAAGCGCTATGCGCCACTGGTTTGTTTCACCTGCCATCATGATTCTGTGATTTATTCTATGTTATAGACACTTGAAATATCATTAGTTTGGGAATGGGGTAAATTGAATGTGAGTGATATGGTTAAAATTGAGTAGCCTAGCTCGTAGTCTTCTCTTGGAGTTTTCTTGCGTGTGTTCTTTTTTCACCAAGAGAATTTTTAAAATTCTATTTAACCGGCATGTATTAGTAAGTGTACGTGTAGAAGCATGAAATATTGACGCATGATGGCTAATGAAAAATGAGACTCGTCAGATAATAGTGCTTCCATGCATAGGCTGAGATAAGTTTAATGTGTTGTCTCTAAACATGACATGAAAATGCATGAACTGCATGACTTGTAACTAAAACTGTGATCTTGGAATTGAGATAATACGATCGTGCAACAATGTGCCAAGTAAGTATGAGAATATTCAATCATTCAGCAGTTGGTGCCTAACTAGAATTGGCCCGGTTAGTCCAGCGAAGGGAATCTGCTCTAGAACCCAGATAGTGGTCATAGGCTCTTGATCGGAATAGTCCACAACTAGCCTAAAAGAGTGATACCAAATGAATTTAATGTAACGTTCGATCCAAGTACTTTTGAGGCTTTAAAGACTATTTCTTTCTAACTCACCAACTCGCCTTCCAAGGGTCTAATGTTTTGTCCCTAGTCCGTCCTTGGATATGTTCTCCTCGACTTAAAACAAAAGCCTAAGTTGCGGGTGGTTAATGCAAAAGTTACCTTGTCTTGTCCCTGACCCAACATCGGGTATCGTGCACCTCAACCTTTGAAAAATCGTGAGTTGAGGGTGGTTTTTAAAAGAGAAAACCCCAAAAATTGGTGTGAAAAGAGTTAGATGTTGAAGAGAAGATAATAACTAAAGAGAAGCATGTGACTTGGAAAAATGAAAGAACAATTGAAAGAAAAATAAAAGACAGAAGACCTCTTTGAGAAAAACATACAAAAATCAAAGTCACAAGTATGGTTGAAATAAATCAAAGGAAGGAATAGAAGAAGAAATAGGGTGTCAAAAATAAAAGCGGTGGAAGGCATAGTTGTAATGTCAAGTAGGGCAGATAATAAATAAATGCACCCAAATGTATCATACTTGACCCTGAGCCTATATTACAAGATAAGAAAGTCCTATCGTGAACCTATAGGCTAGTTTGGTGAAACTAAGAAGCGAAGATAAAGAAAGCCTATGTCGTGGAGCACTAAATGTATTTTAGCTTATTACTGACTGTGAGTTTTGTAATAGTTTCTTGTCTCCAAAATTCATAATCACTATGTGAAAATTGAGGATTTTATTTGAAATGAGGGCACTAGTTACATTATGAGAAAATTGGTACCTTGGTGATAGGAAAAATAGTAGAGGTGTTTATTGACTGGTAAATTCGTGTCATGATATCATCCACATTAGTTAGCCTGATGAGCCTGAGACGTAGGGCTGCACCCAAACAAAGGTAAGTCAGGATAGATACCCATGTGATCACTTGAGCTGATATTGTCTGCTGCCATGCAAGTGTCGTTAAGGGTAGTAGTGTGTCGCTTAAGGAAAAAAATGCATTTCATTTGAGGTGTTGATGTACCGTGAGTTCACGATATTTCTAATGCATTTCACTTATGTATTGTATGTGCCTAGTTCCTTTTGTATTTATTTTTGATGAGTTTTGTGTTTGTTTGTTGGAAAGATATTCAGGCATAAAACAAAGGAGGCAACTGAGAAAATGTAGAAAAAGAAACCTATGGAGGTAATCGACGAAGCATCGATCCATTGATGCCCCGTAAATAAGGATGCTAATCATAAGACTAGACATTGGAGGAAATCAGGGAATTCTTACTATGTGTAGAACCATGGCAAGCATTGATGGCCCGTCTATCGATCGATGAATCTTACTGGTGGACCATAGTATGATACTGCGATGGTTCCAGTACCTGATACTTGGACATTCTAAATGTAGAGTATGGAGGATCATTAATGTATCCTAGACATGTTGTTGGTCCGTCGTTTGATTAAGAGAAGATGCAATCCGAAAGCTAAATTATTTTTATAAGACCTGGGTGCCGAAAGCAAAGCAAGGACCATTGTTCGATCGATGGCCCATCAGTTGCTCTCGTATATTGAAGCTGCCTGCCTGAACAAACTGTCCTTATTTAAATTCCTTTTTTTATTAGAATTTTATTCAATAAATAGGGTATTTAACCTCTTTGTTGGGGTTAGCTACAACTATTATCATTCTAATTTATGTTTTGGAGATTAGGTTTTGCAACTTTGGCAAATAATTGATTTCAAGATTTGGTTTTGAAGCTTTTGGTTTGCAAATGCAAATGCAATTTATGGGTTTACTATTCTTATTATGTATTCACTATTGCTTCATCTCAACGTGGATTGTGTTCTTCCTAATATGGGTAGCTTAATCTAAAACTATGGTTGTGAGAACGATGAGGGATTAACAAAGTATTACTACTAATAAGTAATTATTGAATAGTGTTTTTGCATGTATTGATAATTTTTTGTTTAGAAGTCCTTTTAACGAGTGCACGCGTTAGAACTCGCCTTTTTAATATTTGTAAAACCAAGGTAGTTAATAAGAAAAGTATTATCAACATAGATTTAATTTGATACTATCTAATAGGATATTGTCGATTGGTGCGACGATAAATCTAAGTCATACATAGATGTGATGTCTAATATGATTTATAGGTAAGGGTTCATAAACTATACACACGTAGCTGGACAAAGGTGCGGGGTGAAATTATCTAGATGCCGGACTAAGGATTTAGAGATACCTAACTTATCACATTGTGTATAATATACTAGAAATAAATTTCTATTATTAACAATACCATGTTATGAACTAGTGGGGAACACACGCACCTAGTTACTTTATCATCTTGATAACAACAATAGTTTACTCTTTATCACTTCCTAATCATATAATTAAAGGAATTTGTTTTAGAAAACCCCATTTACTTCATTTTTATGGAAACACCTTCACTAAAAGATATAATGGTTGGTTAAACTTATGTCTAAATCATATTCCTCGTGGGATTGACCTTAACCTACTAGTTGGGTTCTTTACTTGATAATGATCTCTTATGCTTTTTTAGGGAGGCATAATTTGAGCGTATCATCTATCGACTTCACTCTATTATAGAGAGGGTAGATGGATTGGATGCTCCTAAGACCTTGGAGATTCCTCCGAATACCATGGGAGATTTGCAGAGGGATCACATAGTAGATGAAGAGCTTGACGCAAACACCGGTGAGAAGATAGCAAAAGTAGTTAAGGAGGAGACTATAGATAGCAAAGAGGAAAGAATTTTCAGATACTTGCCGAATCTGGTGGGGACGGCTTTGCTTCAAGTGAAAGAGATATCGTAAGCTAAGATGTCAACAACAGCTCCTAGTGGATTTTACATCGTTACTCTTTATAAGGAGACTACAGGCACTAATGCCCATGTACAGATTGATGCATTGTTTGCTGAAGCATTGACATATGGAGATACTTTATAGACAAGACTTACCTCCCTCTCTGTCTTATTGTATATTTCCTTTTGGATACTTTTATATGCATATGAGGACAAATAGATTTTTATTTTGTTTGGGTGAGTCCTACTCTGTGTGGGACTACTATTTTTATTTGTGTTTTATGAAAACATTTGGGCTGTTCTATTTGAAATGATGTTTTATCATCTCTTTGTGGATGTTTGAGCTTATGGGTCCCTTTTTTTTATAATAGAAAAAGGATTTTCACCCTTCTGAAAATTTTATTATTTTTTCGTAAATTTACGCCACCTCTTATCTACGCTTGAAAAGATATTGGTTATTAGGCCAACTTAAGTCTTGGTTTTGATCAATATCAATGACTTGAATAATGCTCGCAATCAAATGAACATGAATGTACGACTACAATTAGGCCAAATGAAGTTGCATAGTCAATATCTGAACTCTTTGAATCTCGTCGTGATTATATCAATTGTCAAATTGATTCTCTTTTAATAACTGTTGGACACTAGAAAAAGTGTGGAGTCTTGTCTGACTTTAGTGTCAATTTCCTTGTATGATAAGCTTACCTTGAACCATGCATGACAACACCTATAATTTACAACGTTTGTCCAGTTCACTAAGTAATACTTTATCTTGATATATATCTTTTGTGACCATCCTTGTGAGTGTGTGAGCCTCTCTTGAACACTCTTCGAGTTTTACCTTTTTTCGAAAGAAACTTGACCAAAACATAACCTCTCTTAACCTCTAGCCTTAATCATCTTGATTTTTTCCTAATAGAATAGCAAAGTTAGGAAAAAAGCCTATGTTGGGGTGTGGTGAAAAGAGAAGGAAAGTTAGGGAAGTGAAAAAATACTCCAGTATATCCATTGTATTGAGAAAAATGTAACCCTCCATTTGAAAAAAAAAAAATTTGAAATAAATTTGAAAGTTACAAAAACAAAGGGGGTTTACGGCACATTATGGAAAAGTGAATAAAGGGATGAATTGTGAATATCAATTAACTTGATAAAAGAAAGGAAAGAAAGTGTTAAAAGTAACACATTTCATAAGGATCATAGTCACTGGGCCTTAATAACCATACATTTGCACTCATCCCCATTACAAGCCCTAAAAAGACCTTTTTGATCTTTATAAAGCTTAGGCAAATGTTTATGGGAAAATAAGGTCAAACCTATGAGTGAAAGCATGTATTATGTTCTTCTTTTTTAGAATGTGTGTTGTAATTGGTTCCCGAACCTTAAATGAGTATACATCATGTGTGAGAAAATGGAATCATCATCTGTGTGAGGGAATTTAAATGCTTTTGTTGATCTTGAACTTGCATTTGAAGCAAGTATCGCAAACTTGAGAATCTTTTGTAATGGTGTGTTACAACATGAACCATTGGGTACAAAATTGATCCTTGCATAATTAAATTGGGTCTTGTTGTGTACATTAATGATTGAATCTTGTGTATCTTTGTTTGAGACATCCTTTTTGAATGGCTAAGCTTGAATTTTACTTGAGGACAAGAAAAAAGTACATTCATGATTGAATATTGTGTCTCTCCTAGTGATTGTCACCCAAATAGGCTATTTCACCCACAACTTGGTCGGTTTACAAGTATGTGTTTTACTAACCCTTACTCTTAACCATATATTATCCCTAAAATCTATAGGTTAGGCTATTCAAATAGCGGATTATCAATGCTAATTCTCCATTGTTTAATCTCTTTTCCCATTTGTTACTTCCTTGGTTGGGCTAATAAGAATAAGGCGAGATCTAACATTTGTTGCATTAAAACTCAATCAAAATGATGAGATTAATAATAAATGCATAAAAATCATTCAAGCATTACTTTTTACTTTAACCTACTTTAGTAATTCGTTGTAGTTCCCACAATCCTAGTATTAAATTTAGATACTAATTATCTCTAAAACACAATTGAAATATATTAAAATGCTTGTGTTAATCATAAAAATATAAGAGCAATAGCTAAAATATCTTTCAATGATCATGAATAAAAATAAATAATAACGGAGTATAATGAATAGAAAGAGGACGAGAAGGAGGAAGAGTAAGAAGAAGGTGAAGAGGAGGATGTGGAGGATGAATAGTCGGAGGAGGAAGAGGAAGAACAAGAATAGTAAGAAGAAGAAGAAGAAGAAGAAGAAGAAGAAGAAGAAGAAGAAGAAGAAGAAGAAGAAGAAGAGGACGAAGAGTATAAGGAGAGGAAGATGAGGAAGAAGGCAAAGAGGAAGAAAAGGAGGAGGAGGAGCAGGAAGAAGATGAGGAGGAGAAAGATGAAGAGGAGGAAGAGGAGGAGGAGAACACGAAAATGAAGAAGATGAAGACGAAGTGGAAGAAGAAGAGGAAGAGAAATAAGTAGAAGAGGAGGAGGAAGAGGAAGCGAAAAGGAGGAAGAGGAATTAGAGGAAGAGGCAAGAGGAAGAGGAAGAATAGGAAGAATAAGAGGAAGAAGAAGAGAGGAGGAAGAATAAGAGGAAGAGGAGAGGAGGAAGAGGAAAATAAAAGTAATTGAAAGTGGAAAGAAGACTAATAGAAGGAGGAAGAAGAAGATGAAGAGAAAAAAGAAGAAGAGGATTAAGAAGAGGAAGAGGAATAAGAAGAGGAGGAGGAGGAGGAAGCAGAAGAGGAGGAAGAGGAAGAAGAGAATGAGGAGTAGGAAGAAGAAGAAGAAGATGAACAAGAAGAAACAAAAAATTTGCAGCATTGAATTGAAGGAGTCAAACTGAAAGAGTTCTCCATTCACATAGCAATATGCAATTGGAAGATTGACTTCGAAATATTGTTTGAATATTAAAATTTTTATCATGAATAAAGATTATTTAAAGTTGAACAACATGCGAGTACCCATGATCCTTCATAGAAAGACAAGAGCTGAATACCCATGTCATATGATGTTGGACAAGAGCGAGTATCCATGATCCAAAATTAAGAAGGATAAAAGGCGAGTACATATGATCCTTTATAGTAAGACAAGGGACGAGTACCTATACACCTTTATAGTTAGACAAGAGGCAATTACCTATTTCGTTAAAAGTAATCTATAAGATGTGAAATATTATTATGAATGATTAGCTTTAATTGTTGCTTGAATTACCTTCCAACATGCGTAAGACTAAAGATGGTTTCAAAAGTCTGGGCTAAGTATGCTTTTGAAGTTACATCAACTAGTACTCTTCTCATGTAAAGATGAATTATTATGTGTATTTATTATGCTTTATGACTTATGTTTATGTTAAATATGCAAGTGATCATACTTTTAATATATTTTTAGTAACACATACTATTGTCTACTTTTTTCTATCCAAATGTACGGCTCGGCGATGTTAATTCTCATCTTTGTGGCTAGGATCTTTAGTAGAGACTCCAAAAGAGGAAGTTTTGTCCTCATTAGATTGGTTTAGCTATCAGCAGGAGATATTTAATCAATCATTCGGTCAGAATATTTTGAGTATGCACATAAGCATTAGGCTGTTTAATTATTATCCTAATGAACATACCATAATCATTAGAGCATTGAGAGGTAAATTGATTAGCAATATAAAGACGAGTTTTCTTTTAATGTATAGTCTGAAAATTGTGCTCTCAACCTTATACTTTGAGCCAACAAACTCGTAACACCCATATTGTGAATTGGTAGTAAGCACACATATGACCATCTTGTAGAGGCATGTATCCATATAATATTCTAAGGGTCCACATGAAAGTTGAATTGGTCGATAGATATCACCTCGTATACATTCCATTAATGCAGGAGATTCAATCCAAACGTTTGTTATTGATTATCTATAAATTAGTTTCCCTTAGGAACAAGCAAAACAAGAAACTTCTTTAGATTCAAATACTTTTTTAGATTCTTCGAAGTGTAAACATGTGAGTTCTAAATAATTATGGGCAGCATATTATAATTGATGTCACGACCCGCAAGTCCACTCTAGAATAAGGGAGCACTCTTGAGTCATCCTGAGCCTTACTTGAACCTTCGTGTCTTGTACAAACCTCTTAAATATCGTTCATTACATAAGATATGAAAAGTAGTGCGGAAATAACTTTTTTCACCATATTAATAATAAGGAAATATCTTTTATAAATAATAAGGATAAGTCTCGTTGTCACAACCCGACTTAAAGACATAACTTAAACATCTAGGGATATTACCCTTTACTTTGAAATAAAATATATAATAAGTATTATACAAGTCATAAAGAGAACTAAAGAAACATTGACTATGTCCTCGAATATATGTGGAAATACCGAGTCTTGAGAGAGTCAACCTTCCAAGCTTGCCTTCTAGACTTCCACTTGCTTCCAATCTATACTTATAGAGCATAAAAAATTATGTGGTTAGTACAAACATTGTACTAAGTATGCCATTATGCAAAAACACATGCAAATGACTTTTTATTTGAAATAAAGCTTTCATGACATTTCACTCCCCGACTACCCTCGAGACGCGGACACGCAACCTAGGACGACAAGTGGTCCCAACTAACCCCACTGACATGATCATGAGCATACTAAAGATAATAAACTGAATGCGGAAGATAAATAATAATTTAAACTGAAAAGATGGGGAATACCCATATTCCGTAACTAATATATTTGAAAACAATGAGATTAATACAAAGAAGTTATTATGTCAATACTAAGTTGAAACTAACTATCTCTGAAATAAGCCTCTAACTGACTAGAAATGTTTGGACAAGCCCAGCTAAGTCTAGCAAAAATATAAACTAAATTGCTAAAATGATCTCATGACTATTGTCGTAGGAGAATGAGGACTCACCATTAAGCCTGTCAAATTGGAGATCTAAATCGACCAAAGCGTGATATGGATGCTGAGAACGTGAACCTACATCACGAGAAGATGTTGCGCATGTATGCGTCAGTACTTGAAGGCACTGAGCATGTAGGACAGAATAAAGTTGAAATAAAACATAATTGAACAAACACAAATCAAGTATAATAATATGAACATGATATACTGAATGTTGAGATAACTTAATGCAATGACCAATTCATAACAAGCTGGAACTAAATATTGAATATACTGATAAATGATCAAAGCAATAGACACTATCTGAAATGTGGGAATACTAAAAACCGATGATGAAACACTTGAGCTAATGTGAAGTCCGATATATACACCCCATTGAGAAGACCCAATATACCCTACCAGAGGTATAGAGGCATGCTGGTGTGATAACTAAATTGATTGCTCATAGAGTGGACTTACAACCTACTTGGCTAGTAGTTCTAGGACTAACTGGGTACACTAAACCCTAGTCCAAATCGGTGTTATGCTACTCGCGATAAATTATGCGGTTAACTGATTATGATTGAGTTTCTGTAAATACCAGATAACTCAAAACTAAACATGCAAACTGAAAATGCAATAATTAATCTGGTATTTATGCATTTATAACTGAGCAATGTGTATCTGAAGTAACTGAAATATCTGACCAAACATGTGTAATTCAAGAACTAAAGAAATACATAGCTAGGGTTTGAAAATTCATGCGATAAACACAATAATAACATGGAAATCTGATTTGTAACATATACTAATTTATTCATGAATTTTGTGGAAGTTCTATAAACCCTAGGTTTAATCATATCAAGGGAATCATTAATATGAATAAAAACTACGGACCCAATATGTGAAAGTAACTTACTAGTGAAAACCAAATACATGTGATGAAATCCACGGAGAAATATTTAGATTTCGGGGCTGGAACTCGTGGAACCTTGTTTCATTCTTGTACTAGGGTTCTTGACCTTTTGCGCCTTTCTTGCTTCTAATTTTCTAAGTTTTGATTTAATGATTTGACTTAGGTAAGTTTTAATTATGTTTCTAGGCTTAAACTAACAAAAATATGATAACTTAGGGTCAAAAGTGTGTATCTTAGGGTTTAAACGAAGTGGAAAAAGACTAAAAGACCCCTGAGTTAATTGTTGTCGGACCAAACAACAACCTACACTGACGGGCCGTCGTTCAATCGACGGTCCATCATTTGGGTCCGTAGGTTGGGTCTGTTTGACATGCCTTTACTAAAACGGGCATAACGTTTTACTCAGAAGTTTGATTTTCGCAAACTCGGTGGCTTTGGAAAGGTGATTCAGTTATCTATCATTACATAGGTCATGTGAAACCTAAAGAATTTTTTTCTAAGAGTTATGATCATTTGAAGTTTACCCAACTGTGTTTTCCCCCTAAATGTATTCTAATATCCACCTACGATCTGTAGTTCCATCTACGGACCGTAGTACTCAATCGTGGTTCTTTTCAGAGAGTGGGTAAATGAGGTCTTGATCGATGGACATAGACTATGGACTGTTGTGTGACCTATGGACCGTAGGTCCATCCGTCGTTTGATACTTGGTCAAATTTTGTACACTACAATTTCGGAGAGTTTCAGTCACAAATGATGGATGTCGATTGCACCTGCAAATTTCTGAAAAACAAAGTTCTAGTCTATTTTAGATACGGGGTGTTACATTATCACCCTTTTGGGAACATTCATCCTCGAATGAAGACTAAACTAGCTGAAATAGAGAAAGAGGGCTGCAATACCTATTACTAAACATTGAAAACTGAGTTTCTAACTTGATTATGTTCCAAGAATATGCACATACGCTTAAATTGCAAGTACAAACTGAGGGAACATGATTCTAAAGCTTAATTCACGCATGAATGACTGAAAACTGATGAGGATGTATTACCCCAAGCTAGAGTGAATCGGAAGTAAAGAGGTGGATATTTGTCTTTCATGACTGCTTTTTCTTTTCAAGTAGCTCCCTCTACAGATTGACTCCTCCACAAACCTTGACTGAATCGACTTCTTTGTTTCTCAACCCTCTAACCTGATGGTCAAGAATCTCAACTGGGACATCCTCATAAGAAAGACTATATTTGACCTCCACACTCACTAATGGTACTACAGAGGCTGCATCACCCACACACTTCTTCAATAGTGAGATGTGGAAGACCAGATGCATTGCTGCTAATTGTACTGGCAACTCTAACTCATATGCTACCTTTCCAATCCTTTTCAAGATCTTGTAAGGGACTAAATATCTACGACTGAGAAACCCTTTCTTTCAAAATTTCATCACTCCTTTCGTAGGTGACATTTTCAGGAAAACCCTATTATGAACTAGGAACTCTAGTTCCCTTCTGCTTACATCTGCCTATGATATCAGACGACTTTGGGCTATCTTATGTCTCTCTCTAATGAGTTGAACTTTATCTATAACATTAAAGACTAGATCCGGCCATGTCAAAGTTGTTTAACCCACTTCAAACCAACCAACATGAGATCTATATCGATGACCATACAGTGCCTCATAAGTTACCGTCTGAACGCTGGAATGGTAGCTATTGTTGTAGGCAAATTGAATAAGAGGAAGGTGATCATCCTAAATACCTTTTAAATTGATCACACAGGTTCTCAACATATACTCTAGGGTTCTGAATGGTACGCTCCGCCAATCCATCAGTCTGTGGATACATGTTGTGCTAAGGTTAACTTGAGTACCAAGACCCTTATGAAATGACTTCCATAAGTGAAAGGTTAAATGAGGAACTCTATTTGAGATGATAGACAAAAGAACCCCATGTAACCTCACAATTTCATTAATGTAAATCTTGCATAGTCCTCTGCTAAATTTGTAGTCTTGACAGCTAAAAATCGAGAAGACTTAGTCATCCTATAAACTATCACCCAAATGGAGTCATGTTGTTTGAGAGTACGAGGTAACCCTCTGATTAAATCCATTTTGATCTCATACCACTTCCAAATAGGAATATTGATCCCTTGAGTCATACCCCTTGGTCTCTTATGTTCTACCTTGACTTGCTGGCAATTGGGGCAGTTACTGGAAAAAATTATATATCCCTCTTCATGCCATTCCACCAATAGATTTCCCGCAGATCGCGATATTCTTAGTGGAACCAGGATGAATAGAATATCTGGAATTATATGCTTCTGCAAAAATATATTGTCTGAACTCGCCTACATGAAGAACACAGATTCTACTTTGGTAGCGAAGTACACTATTTCCTCCTTGGGAGAAAACCTCCACTCTTTGATTATAGACTGCAACCTTGAGTTCAAGCAATATTGGATCACTGTCTTGATTTTCCTTAACCTCCTCCACAACAGAAGATTCTGCCCCATTGTGAATTGTTACACCACTATTTGATATACTCATAAGGCAAACTCCAAAGCGAGGAAGCATGTGAACATCCTTCACTAGCTCATTCATCTCTTCCTCAACATGGGCTAAACTATCCATAAATAATCTACTAAGAGCATATGCTACTACATTTGCCTTACCAAGATGATAATGCACACTTATATCATAATCCTTAAGGAACTCAAGCCATCTCCTCTAGCGAAGATTCAACTCTTTCTTGGTGAATATACTGAAGGCTCCTATGATTAGTTAACACATCTACATGAACACCATGCAAGTAGTGTCTCCATATCTTAAGGTCAAACACCACTGCTGCAAGCTCGAGGTCATGGGTTTGATAGTTCTTCTTGTGAACCTTAAGTTGTCTAGAGGCATAAGTTATAACCTTATCTCGCTGCGTCAATACACAACCTAGGACAACTTTAGATGCATCATAATAAATCACATAACCGTCTGAAAACTCTCGTAGAGTTAACACAAGATCCTTATTCAATCTAACTTTGAATTGAGCAAAGCTTTTCTCATAATCATCTGACAATTGAAACTCGACCATCTTATGAGTTAACCTAGTCAATGGTGAGGCTATAGATGACAATCCTTCCATGAAACTTCTGTAATAACCTACAAGACCTAGGAAACTTCTAATTTTTATAGAAGAGGTAGGTCAGGGCAATTGTTTCACTGCTTCTATATCTTCTGTGAATCCACTCGAATCCCTCCGCTAGATACAATGTGACCAAGGAAAGAAACGCATTGCAACCAAAACACACATTTGCTAAACTAAGCGAATAACTGGCGATCCTTGAGAGTCTGCAGAACAACTCTCATATGACTCGCATGTTCTAGCTCATTCCTAGAGTAAATGATTATGTAATCATTAAAGACGATAACGAACAAGTCCAAGTACTATTTGAACACTCTGTTTATCAAATAAATAAAATCTTCATGAGTTTGTTAGTCCAAGCGACATAACTTTAAATCATAATGACCACACTGGATTCTGAAGGTTGTTTTTGGAATGTCACTATTTCTAACTCTAAGTTGATGATAACCTAATCGAGGTCTATCTTTGAGAAAAGGCTAGAGCCTTGAAGTTGGTCAAATATGTCATCAGTCCTGGGGCTGGGATACTTATTCTTGATTGTGACCATTTTAGACTTTTATAGTCAATGCACATTCTAAGAGAACAATCTTTTTTCTTTACGAACAACACTGGTGCACCCCATGTTGAAATATTAGGTCTGATAAACCCCTTATCTAGAAGGTCTTTCAACTGATCTTTCAATTCCTTAAGCTATGATGGATCCATTCTATAAGGAGGAACAGAAATAGGCTGGGTATCTGGAAGGAGATCAAATCTGAAGTCGATTTCTCTTTTGGGAGGGACTCCGGGAAAATCTTGTGGAAATACTTCTGGAAACTCACAGACTACTAGAACTGACTAAAGAGTTGGGGTTTCAGAGGTAGAATCCTCAACCAAAACTAGATGATAGAGATAACCCTTAGAGATCATCTTTTTAGCCTTAAGGTAAGAAATAAATTGATCCATATGCGCTAAACTACTACCCTTCCACTCTAAGATTGGTTCATCTGGAAACTGAAAATAAATAATCCTTGTTCTACAATCAACTGAGGCATAACAGGAATGTAACCAATCTATGACTATAATTACATCAAAGTCTACCATTTCTAACTCTACAAGATCTGTTGAGGTGAGTTTTTGAGAGACTATGAGAGGCCAATTTCTATTTACCCATCTAGCTATAACTGGGTCACCAAGTGGAGTAGAGACTGAAAAAGGTTCTGAGAGAGTCTCTGGACTAACACTGAATTGGACTACTATTTAAGAAGTTATAAAGGAGAGTAGACCCTGGATCTAACAATGCAAAAACATAAAGGTCAAAGACTCGTAACGTAACAGTAAGTACATAACTTGAACCTTCTTGATCCTGGGTAGCCTGAAGAGCATACAACCTGTTCTGGCGTTGATCGCCACCTGTACCATATGAGTTACCCTTCTGAGTCGGGTGACTTGATGGTGCTGATGAAATTGTAGACTGAGCTCTACAATTGCCAGCTGCTTGAACCTATATAGAAGGATAATCCCTCAAACTATGACCAGTCTAATCGCACCCAAGTATCCTTCTTTTCCTGCGCAACACTCGGCCGGACGATTCTTACCACACTTAGAGAATGCAGGGTAAGTCTTGGTGCCTTAAACACTTACCTGAGACTTAGAGCTGACGCTCTAACCTCTTGCCATACCAGTTCTTGGAGGATGGAACACTAGCTGACAAAAGGGCTGAAACTGAAAACTTCTGCTGACTCTGCGAGCAATTTCCACCACCCGATGTCTGCTCAGAATAATCATAGTTCCCAGTCCTATCCTTCTTATTCTCCTTGGCATGTTCCCTACATTTATCACCCTTAACCTTCTAAGCATCAGTCATAAGCCTACAGATGTACATATCTCCAAGTAACATAGCATTTTTGCACTCAGTTTTCACCGAATCTGACACTCCATACAACAACTTATTCATCTGAGCCCTAGTTTCAGCAACAATGTGAGGAGCATACCTGGGGAGTTGGTTAAACTTGAGCCCATACTTTTGTACTAACATGTTTTCCTGCCTCAAGTTCATGAATTCCTGAGCCTTTGCTTTTCTCAACTCTATAGGAAAAACCTTTCTAGAAAGGTCACACTAATCCAATCCCAAGTAATAGGAGTTGCACCTATACCCCTATTTTTCTTCATATCTGTGTACCAAATATGAGCCACATCCTTCAACTGGTATGATGCCAACTCGACCCGATTATTCCCGGTGACTTGCATTATCATTAGTTTGTGATCCTTAGAACTCAGGCGGATTAATCCTAACAAAGTGACATACCTTTTTTATGCTGATCAACTTTTCGTATGCACAAGAGCATGAACCCGATTATTCTGGTTGGTCATACCAGAGCCAACATCTGTATGGCATTCCTGAGCTCAGCATTGAAGACTTCCTGATCTAGGACAGGAGGAGTTGCGTTTGCATTCCTGGCATTCGCATTCCTAGCGCTAGATCTACAAGGAGGCATGATATGAAAAATGGAACGTTAAGTTGTAGTGGAATAAGATCATACCTTACGCACGATAAGAGTAACAAGAAAATGAAGTTTTCCAAAAACAATTTGTAGATCTCTCATTAGATGTGGTGCACTTCAAACCCATGAAAAAGATTCTACTTAGAGATGATTTTCAAATATCCTAGGACTCTTGAACCTAGTACTTTAATACAAAGTTATGTCACACCTTGAGGTACACCTAAGATGCGGACACGAAACATATTACTGCAAATGGTCCCAAGCTAACCCTGCTGGCATGATCATGAGCATACTAATGATAATAAACTTAATGCGGAAGCTAAATGATAATTTAAACTTAAAATGTAGGAAATACTTATATTCTATAATTGAGGTATTTGAAAACAGTGAGTTCAATACAAAGAAGTATTTAACTCAATAATAAGCTCAAACTAACTATGTCTGAAATAAGCTTCTAACTGAGTGGAAATTCTAGGAGAAGCCCCAGATATGTCTAGCAAAAACTAAAACTAAATGACTAAAATAAACTCATGACTATTATCACCACTGAATCTGCTGAACTGGAGATCGAAAATTTACCTAAGCGCGATCTAGATGCTGAGACCCTAAACCTACATCAGTAGAAGATGTAACGCATGTACGCATCAGTAATTTAAGATACTTAGCATGTAGGATAAAGTAAAGCTGAAATAAAAGGTAATTGAACAAGCATAAAGCAAGTATAATAATCTTAACATGATATACTGAATGCTGATGTAACTGAATACAATAACCAATTTATAACATGCTGAAACTAAATATTGAATATACTTATAAATGGTCAATGCAATAGAGTATGGCTGAACTGTGGAATTTGCTTAATTGATAATGTGAGGCCCATCGTGAGGACCCAATATACCCTGCCATAGGTATAAAGGCATTTTGGCATGATCACTAAACTGATTGCCACATATGGGACTTGCAACCTTTTTGTCTAGAAGTTCTGCGACTAATTGGGTACGCTAAACCCTAGTCCAACTTAGTATTATGCTACTCGCAATGAATTATGTCACTAACTAATTATGATTGTGTTTTTGTATATACTGAATAGCTCAAAACTGAACATGCAAACTGAGAATGCAACAATTAATCTCGTAATTATGCATTTATAGTTGAGGCATGTATATCTGAAGTAACTTAAATATCTGACCTAGTAATTGTATTTCAAGAACTAAAGAAATACATAGTTAGGGTTCTGAAATTTGTGCGATAAATAGAATAATAACATGGAAATCTGATTTTGAACATAAACTAATTTATTCATGAAGTCTTGTTGAATTCTTACAAACCCTAGGTCTAATCATAATATGAGAATCAAGAAACTGACTGAAAACTAGGGAACCAATGGGTGGAAGGAACCCACTAGTGAAATTCCACATGCCTAGTGATGAGAGCTACGGAGAAATATTTAGATTTTGGAGCTGGAAGTGATGGAACCATGTTGCGTTCTTGAACTAGGATTCTTGACCTTTTTCTCCTTTATTACATCCAATTTTCTAAGTTTTTATTTAATGTTTTGACTTAGGTAAGTTTTAGTTATGTTTCTAGGCTTAAACTGACTAAAATCTGATGATTTCGGGTCAAAACAACGTATCTTAGGGTTCAAACAAAGTGGGAAAAGACAAAAAAAAACCCTGGTTTAATTTTTGTCGTACCAAATAATGACCTGGACTAACGGTCAATCGTTCAATCGACAGTCTGTTGTTCAGGTTCGTAGGTTGTGTCTATTCGACAAAACTTTACTAAAACGGACATAACTTTTTAATTGGAGGTCTTATTTTAGCAAACTCGGTGGATATGAAAAGCTATTTCAAATATCTATTAATTCATAGGTCATGAGAAACCTAATTCATTTTGTTCCAAGAGTTATGATCATTTGAAATTGACCCAACTGCATTTTCCCCCTAAATGTCTGCTAATTTCAACCTTCGGTCATACCTACGCTCCTTAGGTCCTTCTACGGACCGTAGTGGTTAATCGTGGTTCTTTTAAGAGAGTGGGTAATAGTGTCTTGATCGACGAACACATATTACAGACCGTAGTCTAACCTACAAACCATAGGTATTCTCGTCGTTCAACAATTAGTAAAATTTTCAAAGCTACGTTTTAGGAGATTTTTGGTCACAAACAACGGATGTGCAGAATGGGTCGTAGGTCAGGCTACATTTCAGCGATGGTAACCGTCGATTGCACCTGCAGATTTTTGAAAAATAGAATTCTAGTTTGTTTTAGATACGGGGTGTTACATGACATAATAGTAAAACCTTCATGAATATAAAAGTAAAACAACATATGAATCACTATTTAGCACATAAGATAAGACTTCCATAATTTTAGCACCAAATTATACCTTGAAGTAACTCAAGAAACTTAATAGTTAACTCACATTCATCTCATCATATAGTGAACCCATTCCATTACAGCTTACAGTGAGGTTATTTCCCTTTTGACGTTTCCCTAACAAAGGTTATCCTAAGACACACTAAGGTAAGACATGAATAAATAGCCCATATAATCCCTTCAATACACACCTAATGTGATCCTCAAGACTACCGACCATACGCTTACTTCACACGGGTAACCAGTCCACACTCAACATCAAAAACACCAAATCATATAACTTCACTTACATTGCATAATGACCCAATCATACATTCTTATAAAGACTGACCAAGACTCCCTCCAAATGTCTACTTGTGCAATGACTAGATATCCTCTCACACCACCACCTCCCCTAAGTAGTACACCCTTTAGAAGACCTAGGTCATTACTTACTTTGGTAAGGGCTAGCTTTAACCGACTTAGACAATTAGAGATAGACTTGGATTCCAGGTACTAACACTTACCATATAAGGGATCCCCACTTGCCTAGGGTGGGGTCATTCTTGAGCTTTTACATGGATTCTCCATTAGGTACTCATATTTAGGCGCATATATAGGTGATAAGGAGATTGCTTCTAAGTAACTCATTCGCTAGTAATGTGGAGTACTCATCTTCATAGGTACATTGGGTACACAACTCCACTAATAAAGTGTAGACACCTTCTTCAGACCCTCTCAGTGCTAAGCATAACTCCCCCATGGAGTCTTAAACATTTATTAATAAAGGTAAAAGGGATAACTATTGGACACCACATCACAACTCACGAAGAGTGTCCATCCTTAAACCTATCTTAGAAAGCTCTTTGGGATGGTGAGGTTTCTACTAAACACTTCATCTCAACTGACGAAGAGTGTCCACCCCAAAACTCCCATTCTTCTTACTATAGGAATAGTAGGGATGGTCTACACACCTCATCTATGCTCACGAAGAGTGTCCATCCTAAGATCCCCCATTCAAATATATTAACTTAATTCATTCATTCAAAGTGTGAGTGTGTGAGTATATGTAGGAACACCTTTTATATAATCATTATTTTCATAACATTGAATTCAAACATGCTTACACTTTCATTCATCATAATTTACACAATATCATGTTTCTCACACTATTATGCTTCACATATACACATAACTTCACTTAGACAATATCTCTACAAAATATACATTTCAAGCTTCATAAAGCATATCAACATAAAACATCATCAAGGTACACCATTAAACTTTCTAAAACACATCATGTATCAACATTATAATCATCACTTCACTTACATACTATGCGGCTGGCTCCACTCTTTCTCTATTATTCACACCCAAAGAATCCACCACCTTGAAAACCTCATCTATGAAGCCTTGTGGATCTTCATCCACCTTGGTACCATGGAATGTAGGAGGGTTCATCCAAATAAACTCCTGAATTATAGAAGCTGGAGTACTTGCATTAAGTTGAGCTCCGAGGTTAGCTTGGGTGCCACATGATAAGTGTCAACTTGAGATTGAGTCTTCACGAGTTGGGTAAAAACCCTAAGGGCATTCCTTATCTCTGCATTAGTCATGTCCCCTTAAACATAGGTAGCTTAAGGTCCTTGGGGAATTGGAGGCATTTGGGGCACTTTAGGTACTTGAGGTTCTTCAGGGGGAGCCACCTCATTTACATCCCCTTGGAAAACTATAGGGACTTGCTCACCACGGGGAGGGATCCTATCATTAGCTACTCCTCCATCTTCCATTTTAGCGGGTGTCCTCCTAGTATTCATGTCCTATAAACACAAAAGAAGAGATTGAGAAAGACATCTTATAGACTCAAAATCTATGGCACGACAATCGAATAATGAAGAAAGTGAAACTCTATCATCTTATAATCTCCCGCTTATGGATGTGTCGCGACTCACACTGATGAACAAGACTGTACTAGATGTGGCTTGTGAGACTTTGGACCCTAAACTATTAACCAAAACCATATGCTCTGATACCAAGTTTGTCACATTCCACAAGTACACCGTAAAAAAGGAAGCACTTTTGATTTGTCAGAAGGCGTACTTGACCCTTTGGGGTCTTGTACTAGGCTGTTAACTATCGTTCATTATGTAAAATATAAAAGTATTGTAGGATTAAAACTTTTCAATAACATTATAATAATAAGGAAACATCTTTTAGAAATTCTAAGAATAAGTCTCGTCGTCACAAGTCAACTTAATACAACTTAAATATCAAAGGACACGACCCTTTACATTGAAATAAAATACATAATAAGTCTTATACAAGTCTTAAAGAAAACTAAAGAAACATAGAATATGACCTCGAATATATGAGGATATACCGAGTCTTGAGAGAGTTAACTTCTCAAGCTTGTTTTCTAGAATTCCACTTGCTTCTAACCTATACTTATAGAGTATAGAAAAGTATGGGGTTAGTACAAACATTATTCTAAGTATGGCATTATGAAAAAACATATGAAAAGGGATATTGTTTTTTGAAATAAAGCATTTAATACGTATAAATAAAACCTTTTTGAATATAGAAATAAAACAACATATTAATCATCATTTATCACATAAGATAAGACTTCCACAATTTTAGCACCAAACTATACCTTACAGTAAACTCAGGAAACTTAACAGTGAACACACATTAATTTCATCTTAAAGTGAACCCATTCCATTACCACCTATGAAGAGCTTATTCCCCACTTGAAGTTTCCCTAACAAAGGTCATCGTGAGACTCACAAAGGTAAGACATGAATAAATAGCCCATATAATCCCTTCGATACACACCTAATGTGATCCTCAAGACTACCAACCATAGGCTAACTTCACACGGGTAACCAGTCCACACTTAACATCAAAGACACCAAATCACAAAACTTCACTGACCCATTCATACATTCGTATAAAGACTGATCAAGACTCCCTTCAAATGTCTACTTGTTTAATGAGTAGATAGACTCTCACACCACCACGTACCCTAAGTAGTACACCCTTTAGAAGACCTAGTGCATTACTTATTTTTGTGGAGGCTAGCTTTAACCGACATAGACGATGAGGTCTAGACATGGAATCCCGGCATTAACCCCTAGCGAATGAGGTATCCCCACTTGCATAGGATGGGGTCATTCTTGAGCTTTTACATGGATTGTCCATTAACTACTCCTATGTGGGCGCATAGTTAAGGATGAGGATATTTCTTCTAATTAATTCATTATCTACTAACGAGGAGTACTCAGTTCAATAGGAACATTGGGTACACATCTCAACTCACAAAGTGTAACCACCCCTTCTTCAAATCCTCTCGGTTATAAACATAACTCCGCCATGGAGTACTAAACATTCATTAGTAAAGGTCAAGGGATAACTAGTGGACACCACATCTCCCCTCATGAAGAGTGTCCATCCTCAAACCTATCATAGAATTCTCTTGGGAATGGTGAGGTTGCTACAAAATACTTCATCTCAACTTACGAAGAGTGTCAACCCCAAAAATCCTCTTCTTCTTACTATAGGAATAGTACTGATGGTCAAGAATCTTCATCTCTACTCACTAAGAGTGTCCACTCTAAGATCCCACATTCGCATTTATTAACTTCATTCATTCATTCAATGTGTACGTGTGTTAGTACATGTGAGCACACCTTTCACATAATCACTATTTTCATAACATTGACTTCTAAACATGCTTACACTTTCATTCATTATATTCCACACACTATCATCCTTCTCACACTATCATGCTTCAAATCTACACATAAATTCAGTTAGACAAAATATCTACAAAATATACATTTCAAGCTTCATAAAGCATATCAACAAGAATATCATCAAGGTACACCTTTCAACTTTCTAAAACACATCATTTATCAACATCATAATCATCACTTCACTTCACATACTATGCCTTCAAGGACATTCACAAGACATACATTCTTACATATATCCATATATTTCAAATAAACACCCCCACAAAAGGTGGACCATACCATTAAAGAGAAATTCATAATAAGAACTAAACAATATAATCAACATACCATCCGTCCAAGATTTCACCACCTATTCTCCATTTCCGCATTAATTCATAGTTTTTTATTGCTTAAGTCAGTAGCTGATAACAATGTAACCATAAAGCAACCATACTTCTAACATTATCTAATCATGTTCACTAAACCCATTTTATATGCTAAAAGTTGGAAATATGCGTAAGCATGGGTTCATTGAGGTTTGGATATGAAAATCAACTAACACTAAGAATAACATGTATTAATTATAAAAACGTGTTCATGATAAGACCCATGCTTAGAGTAAAAAATAGAAGGAAGTTTGACTTTGAAACCGCTTTTTTCAATCTCTTTAAGATGACTCCTTGAATGAAAGAAAGTTCAAGGATGAACTATCATACCTTAATATGAAAAAACCTACGGGATTAGGTGAAGAAACTTGAAGAATTTCGTTGTCTTCTTTGGAGCTTGAAGCTTCTCCAATGGAGGACTCAACTTTAGAGAGAGAATTTAGAGATAAGGGAGAGAATGAGAAATTCTTGAATTCTAATTGAGGGTTGGGATTTTGAATATGGTAAAGGGTGTTTGATGCCCTAAAATCAATATATAATACAACTCCAAAATACCCAAAACGCCCCTATATCCATTGCTACAGCAATATTTTTGAAAATAAATTTAAAGAAAGGGGATTCCATGACGTGTCCGTGTCTCAGTCCAGGATTTTGCCTAAGAGGGACCAGGTATACGACTCGAACATGTTTCACCTAGGTGCAAAAGTTTGCTGCCTTGGGCGCTTTCTTGGCCAATGTTTGGGTCCTCCTCAAGGACCATTAGGTTGGTTCTTGGGGAGTCGTACCCGGATATTTTAAACTTTAACATGTTTCTCTAGGTTCCAGGGTCATCCCCACTGCTTTTAGACTCACATAAAAACACATACAACATACAAGTACACACTAGCGTACACACAAGGCTAGTTTTTGAATGTCTTGATCGTCCATTGATGTTTTACTTCCAAACTTACTAAACTTACTTAAAATATTAAAATTAGATTTTTTTAACACATTTTTAACTCATGAATCACTAGAGAAGCTCTAGGTCAACCTAGTTCATTATGAGGGTCCTTACAACTGAGGCCCAACCATTCATGTCAAACGATGAGATTTTTAAGATCAATAAATCTTTTATTTATCATGACATGTGATTCAACCTTATTAATACTTGTGTGGTATAACCCACGATAAAGTGCAGAAAATTTTTCATCTACAAATCTTTTTTCTCTTATGTTTTAGTAATATAAAGGTATTCAAATTTTCCTTCATTAATTGAAGTCTCAATATGATAGTCATTTTGGTAAATAATCTTTTAATGTTACATGTTTATTTGAGACTTACTAAAATATAAAGCATTATTAAGGGTCACCATTGTCCCCCATGTGGTAATAAGGCCTCTCTCTCAAATCCTTCAATTATTTTTGTACTACCAGATTTTGTATTAATACTAGACTATTTCGTAATTAAATAAGAGAAATATTTATTTCTCTTAATATAGTATAAGTTGTAGCACTATTCAGAAGACATATATTTCAATTACTCATCTTGAATCCAATTGAAGAATAATTTTGTTTATTTATCTTCATCATAAAATAAAAGCACAACATAAGAGATAACATAACTAATGACATTGAAAGAATAATTAAGTCTTTATTTAAGTATTAAATTTTAATATAAAAGTAAAATGAAAAATGATAATCAAAAGCATATAAAAATAACAAAAACTTATACATCATAAAATAAAAATAAACGTCAACTACCATCTCCAAAGATGTTTTTAACCTCAAAATGAGTAATACCATTTCGATCATTAGAATCATCATTCTTCAAAACCAAATTTATTTCAATATTATCATTGTACATTTGTGAAGGTTTTCCCTCAACATTATTTTCAAATGTCAAGTGTAACTTCACATGAGCATTAGGAGAAGATGTACCACCTTTCTTTGTCTTTATTTTGAAGGAATTTCTATAAAGACCAAAAAATGCTCACTTGTACAACATTCATTTTTCCATTGGTCTTTTATGTCACAAAAATGATAGTTGCCTTTAAAAGGATTACATTGAGAACCTATATTGTTCACTCTTTTATAATGACCACTATCATGATAGTTTTATATCATTGGTTATGTGCTTCTACCAGCTTCTAGTAATGGATCAGTTCCACTGGGACGAGCATCGTTATTCTTTAACAAAAGGGTATAAAGTTGCTCGGCCAGGACAAGAAATGGGATTAAATAATACTACTTTTTAAATCTTCGTTTGTGGTATTGTTGTTGTGACACTAGATTTGAAGCATGAATAAAGTAATAGTCTTTTATGACACATCCTCATCTGTTAAATTTCTCTCACGTATTTTTAAATGAGAAGTTGTTTTATAAATAATAGAATAATATTAACACACAACTTTCAAGTCTTGTAATTGTAAGTGTATCCATTTATAATGAGTCCTGAGCAATATCGTTGCTTTAAGGTGGTCATACGTTTGTTTTAAGCATGTTCACAATTCAAGTGGATTTTTCACTACCAATATTCGATCTTAATTTCTTCTTCCAAATGATGACGAAGTAATAATCATAGACTTCGCATTTTCTACTCGATGTTGTCTTACTCTCAGTAATGATAGATCATGTCTTTTAGCATCTAGGTGAATTTTAGCATCGAGTATCAATAATAAATAAATTTCGCAAGAAATATCTAGTGCAAGGAACTCCAATGTTGACACACTTGACATAATAAAAAACTATCATAAAAATAGTCAAATTATATTAACATATTAAATTTTAAACTATTTAAAACTAAAAATGTCATATGCAATATTCATTAATAAAAAATTAAATTTTGATCAATTAATAAAGTTCAATAATACCTTATATTATTTAGAGAACATAAAAATTGAAAATATTAAAATATATTGTGACACCTCAGTATTTGAAAAGGTTAAAAAGGATTGACGGGCATGTTCATATACCTAAAATAAATCATGAAACCTTCACGAAAACCTATATGACTCATGAAAGGGACCATAGTTGGTTTAGGGAAGTAGCCCAACCGATTAATCTTCATCAGTAGATAAGTCTACTAGGACGGACCCCTAAATGGTCCATGAAGTCATGGATGACCCACATTGGAGAGGCTTCCCAATCATCCAGTGATGTTAGGTAAGGGGTCTCCAGGAAGGTTCCTCATACGGCCCATGAGGCCTTGTACAGACCGTTAAACCCTCCTTTTAGGTTACTTCTTCTGTTTTTAAGTTAAGGTCAACTTCCAATACCATTTTTCTTAGCACATAACGTATTAGGTGGCCCATGACCTATAAGATTAAAGGTATTTGAGTTATCTTTCAAATGCAACCAAGTTTACCTCATTTCGCGTTTGAAGTAAGAAGTTATGTCCAGTTAAGTAAGGCCATGTCAGGCAGTCAAAGTTTCATGGATAGCTATACAACTACTGAAGTGTTTCATGGAACGAGGAGGCCATGAACCAATCCATTTAGGGAACTCCGCCGGTTTTTTAAGTTGGGGTTGTTTTGGTATTTCCCTATACATTTACATAAGCTACATCAATTTAACAATTATTTTAAGCCTAAACCATAAGGTTTCCACCTAGTTAAGAACATAGAAAGTGTTAATCAGTTCTTTTACATTCATAAAGGATAACATGATCATTCTTTCCAACACGGGTACACGATCATTCTCATAAAATAATTTTGGCAACATGATTGCGTGAGCGAGATGATGTATTATCACTTAGCTCATAGTTATAATTGTGGATTAGAGAATCTCCCAAATAGAATTGTAACGACCTCTTTAGTCGTTTTGACCGGTAGAGTTTATTTCTGGCAATAACTGTCTGGGTCGACGGATCCCACGACGGACTGTCATTGGCACGACGGACCGTCGAGGGGGTCCCGTTCCAAAACAATGAGATTCTGAAAATTTGGGTACTGAGATCGACTCTCTGAACTTCACGACGGAATGGCAGGACGGACCGTCGTTGGAACGACGGACCGTCATAAATCTTTCAACAGAATTAACTCTCTGAACTTCATGACGGACCTGCAGGACGGACCGTCACAGGCTGCGTAACCCTGACTGAGTCGGATTTCTGTTAAAAGTTTTTAAGGGGCGTTTTGGACTATTCATGCTTATAATTATAAAGTTAGTGGGTTAATGTTAATAATTCAATTAATTGGGGGTTAAAGGAGATAACCTTGAAATAAATAGTGGGTTGTTTTTATCATATTTAATACTTAATTATATGACAATAAGGTTAAAAGAAAAAGGGTTTGAATAAGAAAAATAGAAAGAACAAAGAGAGAAAGGGAGAACGAACGAGCGAGAGAAAAGAGAACGAAGAGGAAAGCAAAGACTTTGAGGAGTAGCTTGCGTGATCACGAATTCTTCGATGGAGGTAGGTTATGGTTTATGCTATTTCATAGTAAACTCTTAATAACAAATTATATGTATTGGGTAGTATTGTAAAGTCTTCTATATGCTTAATTGTGTGCTTGCATGATGTGATTATGTAATTGTAATGGATTGGAAAGATGAGGCTGTGAATCTTAAATCTTAAATCCACTTTGTTAATGATGATGCCTTGGTATAAAAGAAGGATTGATGAACTAAAAGAATAAGACTAGGGGATCGGGTGTCACAAACCGACACGTAGAATTAGGGGATCGGAGTGTCACATTCCGACACCAGGATAGTATGGGATCGGAGTGTCACGTTCCGACACCAGGTAGTATGGGATCATAGTGTCACGTTCCGACACCAGGATAGTATGGGATCGGAGTGTCACGTTCCGACACCAGAATAGTAAGGGATCAGAGTGTCACGTTCCAAATCCAGGATAGTTGGGGTTAAGATTGGTTTGTTCGCTCACATAGTAGGATAAGTGTCGGTGACACTCGCGGCTCGTTTTGGGTCGTGACAAACTTGGTATCAGAGCATTAGGTTCGTTGGTCTCATCACACAAGAACGAGTCTAGTAGAGTCTTAAGGAACGGTAGGGGGACACCTTTACTTTTCTTTGAGAGGCTATAGGACTTTAGGAAAATTCTGTTCTTTCCTTCTTTTGTGCTATTACTTGGATCAAATTGGTATCTACGTGATACAAATTGGTATCTGACCATCTTCACTCTATTTCGCAGATGGTTAGAACTAGAGCAACAACTGCGCCAACACCAACACCGGCAAGACAAGATGCGTCTGAGCCAGCCACTGAGGTTGTAGCTCGAAGAGGAAAAGTGGCAAGAGGCCGTGGTAGAGGTCGCGGGAGGACGTCCTCTAGGGGTAGAGGACAAACACCTGGTCCAGCTAGTACTAGGGCGGTGACTCCTCCACCGACTGATGAGGTAGTAAGAGAGGGTGAGGAAAGGGAAAATGAGCAAGTGCAGAATGAGGAATTACCACCCCTACTTACCCAGAGATGATTAACCAGGTTCTTGCTTATCATAGCGGGTTATCTGATCAAGGCCAGACACCTCCACTGTTTTCTGCACCAGCACCTCAGGTTTCGGGAGTACAACATGCAGCTGTTGTGGCTCCCCTCATGGATGCCTCATTGGAAATAGGCACGTTCCCTCGATTGACTACAGGACCTATAATGACAAGTGATCAACATGAGCTTTTCACTAAATTTCTGAAGTTGAAACCTCCAGTCTTCAAGGGTGCTGAATCTGAGGATGCCTATGATTTTGTGGTTGATTGTCATGAGTTTGTACATAAGATGGGCATAGTAGAACGATTTAGTGTTGAATTTGTGACCTATCAGTTTCAAGGGAACGCCATAATGTGGTGGGGGTCATATTTTAAGTGTCAACCAGCACAGGCACCACCTATGATTTGGGCGTCATTCTCTAGCTTATTTATGGAAGAGTATATACCCCGGACTTTAAGGGATAGGAGGAGAGATGAGTTCCTAAGCCTAGAGCAAAGGCAGGATGCCGGTTACTGCTTATGAGGCTAAGTCGTTTGAGCTATCCAGGTATGCCACCCAACTTTGCTTCAGTCCACAAGAGCGGATTCGCCGTTTCGTGAAAGGGCTGAGGTCTGAGGTCAGATTTGCAGATTTCAACCTTACAGGTAGTAGCTGCTGCAGCAAAATCCTTTTAGGAGGTGGTAGATTTTGCAATAGAAGTGGAGGGGGTGAAGCCAGATGACTTCACCATGGCATCGACATCTAAGAAGTTTGCTAAGGGAGGTGAGTTTAATGGTTCTTACTTCAGAGGTCAGGGTTTAGGAGGTTATCCAACCCGACCTATTCAGTCTTCACTGCAGGCTGTAGCTGGGGGTCCATCGCAGACCAGCCAACATTCCTCTGAGTTTGGAGGTTACCCCCAGACTTCGTCATTATCACAGAGACCTATGCTTGAATCCAGAGAGTGTTATGGATGTGGGGAGACTGAACACATTATGAGGTATTGTCCAAAACAGAGTTATAGACCCCCAATAGTCCGAGGGAGAGGTGGTCATGAAAGAGGCCGTCATTCTGGAGGACGTGGTGGCCGAGGTAATGGTGGTCACCAAAAACGGTCGGGGGTGACGGGCAAACTGGAGCTATACAACCACAACATGGTAGGGGCAATGGGCAGACATGTGACAGGGCCATTGTTATGCTTTCCCTGGGAGGTCTGAAGCGGAGACATCTGATGCTGTTATCACAGGTTAAGGTAATCTTTTGGTTTGTGATTGCATGGCTTCTGTATTATTTGATCCTGGCTCCACATTTTCATGTTTATCTTCCTCATTTGCTACTGGTCTTAAATTACATTGTGAATTGCTTGACATGCGTATTCGTGTTTCTACTCCGGTTGGTGAGTCTGTGATAGTTGAAAAAGTGTATAGGTCTTGTCTTGTAACTTTTGTGGGGAGTAATACTCATGTAGACTTGGTTATCTTACAAATGATTGATTTCGATGTAATTCTGGGTATGACTTGGCTTTCTCCAAATTTTCCAATCTTAGATTGTAATGCTAAAACTGTAACGTTGGCCAAGCCTGGGACAGATCCGTTAGTGTGGCAGGGTGACTACACTTCCACTCCAGTTCGTATCATCTCCTTTCTTCGTGCTAAGAGAATTGTTAGTAAAGGGTGTTTAGCTTTCTTGGCACACCTCAGGGATGATACTACCCAAGTACCTTCAATTGAGTCGGTTTTGATAGTCCATGAGTTTCTGGATGTGTTTACTGCTGACCTTCCTGGTATACCACTAGATAGGGATATTGATTTCTGTATTGATTTGGAGCCGGATACTCGCCCTATTTCTATACCCCCTTATAGGATGGCCCCAGCAGAATTAAGGGAATTAAAGGCTCAACTTCAGGAGTTGTTAGGTAAAGGTATTATTAGACCGAGTGCATCCCCTTGGGGTGCTCCGGTGTCATTTGTGAAGAAGAAGGATGGGAGTTTCCGGATGTTCATAGACTACCGGCAGTTGAATAAGGTAACTATTAAGAACAAGTACCACATTCCTCGCATTGACGACTTGTTCGATCAGTTACAAGGCGCTTGTATCTTCTCTAAGATTGACTTGAGATCCGGTTATCATCAATTGAAAATACGGGCAACAGATGTGCCAAAGACTGCTTTTCAAACCAGGTATGGCCATTACGAATTCGTGGTAATGTCTTTTGGTCTTACGAATGCCCCTGCTGCTTTCATGAGCTTGAAGAACGGGATTTTTAAGCCATATTTGGATCTCATTGTTATCGTATTTATTGATGATATACTGATATACTCAAAAGGTAAGAAGGAACATGAGGAGCATTTGAGAATTGTATTGGAGTTGTTGAGGAAGAAAAAGCTTTATGCCAAATTCCCCAAGTGTGAGTTTTGGATAGATTCAGTGTCCTTCTAGGGGCACGTGGTTTCTAAGGATGGAGTGATGGTGGATCCTTCCAAGATTGAAATAGTGAGAAATTGGGTAAGACCTACTAATGTGTCAGAGGTAAGGAGCTTTGTTGGTTTAGCTAGCTACTACTGTCGATTTGTCAAGAGATTTTCTTCATTGCTTCCCCGCTGACAAATTTGACTAAGCAGAACATTCCATTTGTATGGTCGGAACGAATGTGAAGAACTTCCAAAAACTCAAGACCTTGCTGACTACTGCACCTATTCTTACCTTGCCAGTAGAGGGTAAGAATTTCATTGTTTATTGCGATGCATCTTATTCTGGGTTGGGTGCAGTGCTAATGCAAGAGAGGAATGTAATCGCTTATGCTTCAAGGCAACTTAAGGTGCATAAACGTAATTATCCGACCCACGATTTGGAGTTGGCTGCGGTAGTGTTTGCATTAATGCAATGGAGACATTATCTATATGGGGTTAAGTGTGAAGTCTATACGGATAATCGTAGTTTACAGTATGTCTTTACTCAGAAAGATTTGAATTTAAGACAGAGGAGATGGATGGAACTACTGAAGGACTATGATATCACAATCTTGTATCACCCAGGAAAAGCTAATGTTGTGGCAGATGCCTTAAGTAGAAAGGTAGGGAGCATGGGAAGTCTAGCTCACTTGCAGGTTTCTAGACGCCCATTGGCTAGAGAGGTTCAGACTCTGGCTAATGACTTTATGAGGATGGAAGTACTAGAGAAGGGAGGATTTTTTGCCTGTGTGGAGGCAAGATCTTCCTTTCTTGACAAGATTAAGGGAAAGCAGTTTACTGATGAGAAACTGATTCGGATCCGAGATAAGGTGTTGCGAGGAGAGGCTAAAGAAGCAAAAATCGATGAGGAAGGTGTTTTGAGGATTAATGGAAGGGTATGTGTGCCTTGCGTTGATGATTTGATCCACACTATTCTTACAGAGGCTCATATTTAAGGATATTCTATACATCTTGGTGCAACCAAGATGTATCGTGACCTAAAGCAACATTTTTGGTGGAGTAGGATGAAGCGTGACATTGTTGATTTTGTCGCAAAATGCCCGAATTGTCAGCAGGTAAAGTATGAACACCAGAGGCCCGGAGGAACACTTCAGAGAATGCCCATTCCTGAATGGAAGTGGGAGAGAATTGCAATGGACTTCGTGGTTGGTCTTCCAAAGACATTGGGTAAGTTTGATTCTATTTGGGTTATTGTTGACAGATTAACTAAGTCTTCTTACTTCATTCCAGTCAAGGTGACTTACAATGCAGAGAAGTTAGCCAAACTCTATATCTCAGAAATTGTTCGATTGCATAAAGTTCCACTTTCCATCATATCAGATAGAGGTACGCAGTTTACTTCTAAGTTTTAGAGAACATTGCATGCTGAATTAGGTACTAGGTTGGACCTTAGTACTACATTTCACCCTCAGACTGATGGTCAGTCTGAACGAACGATTCAGGTGTTGGAAGATATACTTCGTGCATGTGTGATAGAATTTGTTGGTCATTGGGATAACTTCTTACCCTTAGCAGAGTTTTCATACAATAATAGCTATCACTCAAGTATTGATATGGCTCCATTTGAGGCACTGTATGGGAAGAGATGTAGGTCCCCCATTGGTTGGTTTGATGCATTTGAGGTTAGACCTAGGGGTACTGATCTTTTGAGGGATTCATTAGAGAAAGTGAAATCTATTTAAGAAAAGCTTTTAGCGGCGCAAAGTAGGCAAAAGGAATATGCAGATCGAAAGGTGAGAGACTTGGAGTTCATGGAGGTTGAACAAGTCTTGCTGAAGGTTTCACCCATGAAGGGTGTGATGCAGTTTGGTAAGAGAGGTAAGCTAAGTCCGAGGTATATTGGACCATTTGAAATACTTAAGCGAGTAGAGGAGGTGGCTTATGAATTAGCCTTGCCTCCAGGACTCTCAGGAGTGCACCCGGTATTTCATGTGTCTGCTGAAAAGATACCATGGGGATGGAAACTACATTGTCCGTTGGGATTCAGTTCTTCTTGATGAGAATTTGTCTTATGAGGAGGAGCCTGTTGCCATTCTAGATAGAGAAATCCGCAAGTTGAGATCAAGGGATATTACATCCATCAAAGTTCAATGGAAGAATCGACCAGTTGAAGAGTCCACTTGGGAGAAAGAGGCTGATATGCAAGAAAGATACCCACACCTGTTTACAGATTCAGGTACTCCTTTTCACCCTTGTTTTTATTCTTGTGATCGATCGAGGACGAACGATGGGTAAATTGGTATCTATTGTAACGACCTTTTTAGTCGTTTTGAGCAGTAGAGTTTATTTCTGCTAATAACTGTCTGGGTCAACGGATCCCAGGACAGACCGTCATGGGCACGACGGACCGTCGAGTGGGTCTCGTTCCAAAACACTTAGATTCTGAAAATTTGGGTACTGAGATCGACTCTTTGAACTTCACGACGGAATGGCAGGACGGACCGTCGTTGGCACGACGGACCGTCACAAATCTTTCCACAAAATTAACTCTCTGAACTTCATGACGAACCTGCAGGACGGACCGTCACAGTCATGACAGACTGTCACAGGCTGCGTAACCCTGACTGAGTCGGATTTCTGTTAAAAGTTTTTAAGGGGCGTTTTGGACTATTCATGCTTATAATTATAAAGTTAGTGGGTTAATGTTAATAATTCAATTACTTGGGGGTTAAAGGAGATAACCTTGAAATAAATAGTGGGTTATTTTTACCATCTTTTATACTTAATTATATGACAATTAGGGTAAAAGAAAAAGGGTTTGAATAAGAAAAAGAGAAAGAACAGAGAGAGAAAGGGAGAACGAACGAGCGAGAGAAGAGAGAACGAAGAGGAAAGCATAGACTTTGAGGAGTAGCTTGCGTGATCACGAATTCTTCGGTGGAGGTAGGTTATGGTTTATGCTATTTCATAGTAAACTCTTAATAGCGAATGATATGTATTGGGTAGTATTGTAAAGTCTTCTATATGCTAAATTGTGTGCTTGCATGATGTGATTATGTAATTGTAATGGATTGGAAAGATGAGGCTGTGAATCTTAAATCTTAAATCCACTTTGTTAATGATGATGCCTTTGTATAAAAGAAGGCTTGATGAACTAAAAGAATAAGACTAGGGGATCGGGTGTCACGAACCGACACGTAGAATTAGGGGATCGGAGTGTCACGTTCCGACACTAGGATAGTATGGGATCGGAGTGTCACGTTCCGACACCAAGATAGTATGGGATCGGAGTGTCACGTTCCGACACCAGGATAGTATGGGATCGGAGTGTCACGTTCCGACACCAGGATAGTAGGGGATCGGAGTGTCACGTTCCAACACCAGGATAGTAGGGGATCGGAGTGTCACGTTCCGACACCAGGATAATAAGGAGAATGAATATTGAGGGGATCGGTGTGTCACGTTCCGACACTGGGATAATAAAGAGAATGAATCTTGAATTATGTTAATATACTCAATTTAAAGAACCTATTCCCCAAATGAGTATGGTGTGGAGGCTTGAGTCCTCATAGATGTGCTTGGGTTGTGGCCAATGGTGATTGTACTTGTTGTTTTCACCTGTTAAGTATTGTGGTCGATTTTATGTTATTGTTCAATATGTATTTCTTTCTATTTTGAGTTGGCCGATGATACTTACTCAGTACTTGTTCCTTGTACTGACCCCTACTTGTAAATTGTTTTCTTTGTTATGAATGATTAGCTTTCTAAATAACCATCAGTCCTTGAAACTTTTACTTTTACTTTCAGTTGTAGAATTAAGTTTGAATATCAGTTGATCATAAATCCCTTGGGAACGATCACTCATTTAGAATAAGAATCTATATTACCTGTGCGACCATCTACACTTGTGTGTATATTGGAGAGCAACAAGTTTTTAGTTCTGATGGATGGCACATTGCAGGTGCGCTGCGCCAGGCCTTGCTTGACTGAGGCCTATTTTGGGCAAAATTCAGGAGCGCCATGCCAAAGTCTTGGGCGCACTGCAGGCAAGACGCGCCAGCTTTCCAGGTCCGATCTTGGCAAGGACCGCCCAACCTGCGAATGCGAAAATTTTAACAATTTTCTATTTACTTCGTGGAACCCACAAATTATCCCTTTTTCCATCGCCCCACCTACCCATTAACACCCCAATTTCCAAAAAAAAATACCCGCTTAAACCATTACACCCCTCCCCATTCACTTCATCTGCCCCAAATTCTCCTCCCTTTTCACTCCATCTTCTACCCATATCGTCTCCACTACCAAATTTCTCCATTATACCCCCCCTCCCCTTACTTCTCCTCCACTTTCTACCACACCAAAATGCACCCACCCACTGAAGCGCGACACCCCTCCATCTTTCTTTTTTTTTTTGTTTCTTAAAAAAAATGGATAATGTGATGGATTCAAAAGGCAAAAAGGTTGATAGTGGTTCCGGAACCAAGAGGAGTCGAAAGGGGGTGGCTACCATAAGTTCTAATTGGGCAAAACCAATTTACCACCTCAAAATTTTGGTGAGGAGGAGGTTATGCACTAAGTCATGGATTGGTGCAACACCCCACAACAATCCAAGTACTTAGGCAATTAATACGTCGATGAGGAGCGATTGCACCGCGACTTTCCCAACATTCACACCAAAATCACTGCATTGGGACTTCAATATGTCTTCGTAGATCAAGGTGAATTTAAGTATTGTTAGTGAATTTTATGCGAGTTGGAATGCTCGTTGTGTTGAGATTAATAGTGTGTTTGATAGAAACAGAGGGGTGTGATTTTCTATTTAAACATTAAATGACTGTTTAGGTTCCCCTAATTGTCATCATGTTGAGTTTATAGCTATGATTAAACAACCCCCTTATCATGATACATGACATACCTTGTGTGGGGTGACTTATGTTTCTAGGTGGGATCGGGTCAAGGACATAAGTCATCACCTAACACTTCACTATGGGAACTGGTTTAAGATTGTGTGTATTACTTTACTTCCAGGGAAGCACATGATTGATGTTACTAGTGAGAGGATAGTGCTCATATATCGCTTATGAAGGGGGAAACACATAAATGATGTTACTAGAGAGAGGTAGTGCTCATATATCGCTTAATGAAGGGCTTACTGGTTAATGTGGGGAATATTCTGAGGATGAACATGCTTTAGTTTAGGACCAACAACCGATGGAATTTCTTTTATCTAGGTACTTGAGGTCATTAATGATTGAGGAGTAAGTTCATAATGTATGTCCTCCCCATGCCCCTATCTAGTGTGCCACATAGTCGATGTCACACGCATTAAAGAACACAATCCTTCCAACGGTTCGTTTTGACTGCTAATGATTGGCAAGCTCGTGATGATAGTTGGATGGGGCACATGTATTGTATGGTTGAATTGAAATTGTGAATTGGTGGTCGCCTCGTGATTGAGGAAGAGATGGATGAGCTATTCGAGCGGTACCCTTTGACAAACAATGTTAGCCACATATTTAGGATGGGCCCGACGTTCCAGGAATCGATTGATGATGATGATGTGACATCTAATGAAAAGGATGGCTTCGATGAGGATGTGTTCGAGGCCACTAGCACCAGTGATGATGCTTCGGACGTGGACTAGAGGGTGACACGGAGTTCTATTTTATCTTTTGACTTTGTTTTAATTATTGAGGACAATATAGTGTTTAAGTGTGGGTAGAAGTTAAACATCATCGTACATAGTTTATCGCTTTATCGAGTCTTTTTTATTTTTTTGTAGGGTTCCTCACATTTTGTTTTCGATTCTTTTCCCCAGGATAGTCCCTTTGAACCGTCGGTCTAGTTTATTGATTTATTGAGTCTTAGAGTCGGCTAGGAATGACGTTTCCCAATGATGGATGACGATCGTTTTAAGGGAAGATTAGTCATTTGGAGTAGAAGTATGAAACCTATATATATGCCTTTTGAGACCTTATCTCAATAGTTGGATAGACTCCATGGGTGGTAACACTTTGTTTTCATTTGTAAGATAGTAACCATGAAAACAAGCATAATCTCTTTATGTTTGACTATAAGTCGAAAATAAAGAAGTTGGAATTAATTGTGTGTACACACCGTAATGCATTGTATGTGAGCATGCTACAAGTTTGTAGGGTTCCTCGTATTTTGATTTTAGTTCTTTTCCCCAGGATAGTCCCTTTGAACCATTTGTTTATTGCTTTGTTGAGTCTTAGAGTCGTCTAGGAATGACATTTCTTGATGATGGATGGATGACAACCGTTATAAGGGAAGAGTAGTCATTAGGAGTAGAAGTATGAAACATATATCTTTGGAACTTGGAAACATTATATTAATAGTTGGATAGACTCCATGGGTGGTAACAATTTCTTTGCATTAGTAAGATAGTAACCATGAAAAAAAGCATTATCTCTTTGTGTTAGACTATAAGTGGAAAATAAAGAAGTTGGGCTTAATTGTGTGTACACACCGTAATGCATTGTATGTGAGCATGCTACAAGTTTGGGTCCTTAAGTATGAAGTGATTCCATGTGTGAGAATGTTTGTTTAGTTTTGCATTGAATAACATCTAGAACTTGCCAAAGGTGTGCTTAATGAATAACTTGTGTGAATTGTGGAATGTGATTGACAAGTTTCTTTGAATAGCCAAGTTTGAATGTCTTTGCATGCTTCCAAATGAAATACCCCTAGGTTATCCCTACGAGCCTTGTTGCCTTAATTTGTTCTAACCTAGTTAATTGAGACACATCCCTTTTATTGTTACCATTAATTTGATCCAAACGTCCATAAAGCACTATGTTGAGTTGAAAAAATGATAACTTTGGTTGAAATGATTAGGGTGAGTAATTTTTTTGTACAAAAGAAAAGAAAAGAAAAGGTACACAAATGATACCCCAAGTGGTTAAAGTTGAAACAAAAAATAAAAAAATAATTATACATACATACATATATATATATATATTATATATATATATGTGTTGTGTGTGGTGTGTGTGTGTGTTGTGTGTGTGTGTGTGTGTGTGTGTGTGTGTGTGTGTGTGTGGTGTGTGTGTGTGGTGTGTGTATTGTGTGTGTGGTGTGTGTGTGTGTGTGGTGTGTGTGTGTGTTTATACAAAAAGGGGTTATGCGAAAAGAAGGGGATCAAATGTAAGTGAAGTCAAGTGGAAATCATGTAATGGGAAAGAAAAAGTTGTGAATGTTAGCAAAGAAAATAAAACATGTGCATTAGGAAGAATGAGTTACTAAAGTTTACCCAAATATATCCTCCC
Organism: Solanum peruvianum; assembly: GCA_027705065.1. Classification (NCBI taxonomy): domain Eukaryota; kingdom Viridiplantae; phylum Streptophyta; class Magnoliopsida; order Solanales; family Solanaceae; genus Solanum; species Solanum peruvianum. The sequence continues at coordinate 45,887 of JAKWJD010000612.1, forward strand.
TTACCTAAATCCGACATTAAAACCGAATAAAAGTACTCTTGATTCCATGTGAACATTTTGTGAAAATCAAAGTATTGTAAGAGCAAGCTTATGATATGTTAGGATATGTAGAACTTCATTTGTGAGGGTGAGAGTTCATTTATTTAAAAAATGGTCGTAATGTTATAATGAATTGTTGTTGGTGTCAAAAGAAAGGCCATACTCACTTTGGTTAGGGATTTCATCAAACATAGTTGATGCTTAATCTTGTGGTTTCTTCTATGATGTTCCATTAGCCCAAAGTTATTGAAAAAAATTCATACATCAAGGTTGTAAATTATTTGATTAGTAGACTATAAAGAAGGGTGATACTTTTTTCATAATGTGCGCCACAAGTTCATGATTCAATATGTTTGGTCAATTGTGAAGCAAGGCGAAGAGTCTAAAGGGTGAGAGTCTAATTTGATGAGATAGAACTGTTAGAGGATGTTTGAGTATGGGGTAGTGATATTGGGCATATTGTTATGCCCAATTACGACAAATTACACATCTTTATCGTTAGTTTAGGACATTATCTAATCTTACTAGCTAGTTTTGGCTAAAAATTCCGATAATTTCACATTAATATATATGATTAGTGATTTTTAAGGTTACAAAAGGAAATGATCAAGTGTTAGAAGGAAAAGGATTTGAAGGCGACAAGAGGCAGCAACACGTAATACTGACACGACGCCCCATCATACCTGGTGTAGAAAGGGTGTGACGCGCCAGGCCAAGTTTGACTGAGGCTGGTTTCAGGCGCACTGGCAGAGAGTCGCAATTCTGGCACAACGTGTCCAATCCTGTGCAGAGTTTTTGAAGAAATTTGAAATTAAAAGGACTTCTAGTTGAAGTAGAATTCAACTTTATTTTCCTACTTACTATAAATAGACCCTTAGGGCCTCATTTTAGTGTTCGACTTTTTGATTGGTATGCAAGAGCAAGAATTAAAGTTTGTAATAGGTTTTAATCTTGTCACTCTTTTATTTTTCAAAAATCTCATGAACAATTGTCTTTTGTGGTTTTTGAATATTATGAGTAGCTAAATACCCTAGTTCTGGGGTTGTAGCCATGAATTAAATGTTGAATATTATTTGCTTTTGTATTAATTCTTTGTTGTCAACACAAGTTACTTCTATATTCTTATCTTACTATTTTATGCTTGATCACCATAAGATAAACTTAGTGTCTATTCTTAAAATCGAGAGAAGAGGGATTAGATGGACAAGAGGATACGGAGAGATCAATCGACCCATTTGATCGAGGTGATTTGTGTTCAGGAGTGACGCTCGGACAAACTACTTACTTGGTTATGAATTAGGATGAATCATAAATGCTCTCCAATTAGCTTACTCATCCAATCTCAACGATGTAGTTAGGTATCTAATTGGCGTAGGCGACGAGAAGTGTGTAGCACGACTCATATAATTAACCTTATAAAGGAGTAACTAATTTACAACCAAAAAATATTTTAAGTCAATACTATGATGCATGAGATTTAATATGTGTTGCAGCCTTGGAATTGCCTTTTCTTGCTTAAAACATCATCTTTAAATCATTCAATCTTAGTTACTTTTATTCATTGCTAAAGTAGTAATAGTTAATAAAAACATCGATCCTTGAAATATTTGATTTTACTTTAAAAGGTAGAATGAAGTTTGAATATAAATTGATCATAAGTTCCTTGGGAATGATAACTCTTTTCAAATAAGAATCTATATTACTTGCATGACCACCTACACTTGCTTGTGTATTAGGGAGCAACAATGTGAACTCCTAAGATTGATTAACTTCTTGATGAGTTTACTTAGACTAGATCATCTAGAGATGAATTGCCTATGATCGGATCTTGTAGACATAAACCAACATGATTAGGTCTTTTATGATGAACCATGGATAAGTAGTATTGAGATTTCGTTTACTTAAATCAATATGACTATAATCTAGTAAGAATGGAGCATGTTGTTAGCTTACATTGAAGAGTTAGATTATTATAATGATCCACTTCAAAGGAAGAGGTGTTTAGTTCTTGAGTATGAATAATTTATCAACTTGAAAGTTGAGGTGTTTAGTTAATTTGTGTAAATGACAGATCCACTTGAAAGGTGGAGGGGTGTTTACTTATGGTGAATGTTGAATTATATATTGTACTATTGTGGAAGGGTAAACCCACATGACCTTTAAATATGATTATATGAGCTTACACATGCAATAAATGAACTACTTAAATTACGATTATGTCCATGTCTAGTATAGTTAATATGGATTGTTAATTATGTGGTGTTTAAATCCTTGAATACAAATATGAAGATTATACATAATTATAATAATATGTACATGGTTATGAACACTTTGAGAAGGGAGTGTTTATAATAAGTATTTTGTTGTTATGTCATTGTAAGGACAATTACATACACACTCTATGCATAAATAAGATTATGGTGTATCTATGTTGTCAATTGAAAATATAGTTCTCATATAAACATTTACACATTATTAAGCATGAAATTTATATGTCTATGGACCCTATTGTGTCGATTGAAAGATTATTCTCACAAAACACTATGAATGTGTGTGAAAGGATTACGCACTCGTATATGATGATTCAAAGGGTAAAATGTTGTTCTCACTTTATTAAATGACTTATGTCATCGACAAACTCTAAAAGTTGTCCATATAATTCACTTCGATACCTCAACTAAAACTAGTACATATTGAACACTTTTACCTGTTCAAAATTATCCCTATTAGGCATTTTTGATAATCATCAAAAAAATATGAATAGTGTGTGATACACTTGCGCTGACATGGAAAAACAACTAATTAAAATATTACATGTGGCACAAGGGCCACAAAATTATAAAAAGACAATTAATTATTTATTTCACACTCAATTTATATTTAGTTTTTTAAAAAAATAATGAAAATGTCAACCTATTCTAAAAACCCCAGCCCCAACCCCCTTCATCTTTGTTTCATCTTCATCTTCCTCCCAAAACATATTCTTTCTCAAGTCACAAAACCTAATTTCTTATCAAATAACTTAAAGATTATATCTTTTAAAAAAATATACATTTTCATACTTAATGTGAAGAAGAAAGAAAATGTTGTCGGCGGTTATTCATCTTCTACATCAATGACCAAAAAAAATTGTATCTCAAAGTTAATTCTTTCAAATTTTGGAATATCATTCTGATAGATTAATGGTTTATATTTGAATTTAAATAATACTATTTGTTGGAAAATTGTGATAAAAAAAATATCGGCTAACATTTTTTACTAGAAATCATTTATATTCTTTCTTCTTCTTAATAATTGTTCCATTATTTTATAAGATTTGCAACAAATCATACAAAAGAAAGTCTTTCTTTCAAATCTGCGTATGATTTCCTCATAGTTGATTTTCATTTATCATCATATTTGAAAGAAATAATTTTTCTAGATATAAAAAAGAGAGAATCAATGTTGGAGCTAAAATGGGGAAAGTTTTGTAAACTAAATTTTGAAGAAGATGAGTAATAGGGGGTGGGGTGCTCTTATTTTTTGAAATAAGTGTAAATGGAGGAAGAAAAAATGTATTTATGTTTATTATAGTGTCAAGTGTCAATAAAAGAAAAAATATTTAAAAAATAATAAAAATGTTTTGAACCTTTTCACTTGATTCAGGAAAGTGCAAAACATACTTCTAGTTATATCACCATTTTGTGTTTAATAGGTACATGTTTTGAACAATATAGGTGTTCAATAGGTACAAGTCCTAGTTAAGGTGTCTAAGTGAATTATGCGGACAACATTAAGGGCTTGTCGATGACTTAAGTCTTTGTAAATCAATGAGCTATGTTATGAATAGTGTTGAATGAAGGAAAAATTACTCCTTCACATGGGTAAATGCAGTTCACACTAACTATGAATAAGTTTGGGAATAATTCTTTGCACCGAGCGGATATGGAAAATAAGGTAAAGGCCTTCCCTGTAATACAACAGGCTGGTTCTTCTATATATGCTCTCATTAGATGGAAACTCTCCTGCTAATTAAAATAGGATGGGTTTCTAGAAGTCATCTCCATATCAATAACTATGTACCCACATAGGTCTTTAGCTAGTGGATCCACCTAAAAGCTAAATTTGTTAGTTCTACCTTTTAAAAGTAGGATGCCTTCTTCCAGTATGGTATTATATAATACTGAATTACATGTAGCTCACGTATTCTATGTCAGTTATGGCTATATTCCCTCTATTGAACAAGAACTTGCATTATAAATTTGAAAGTGAGTTATGTGCTATGGTCCCTTAAAAGGGTCTACTTAGTATGAGTGGTAGTATGGTATGTCATTCATATATGTCTCAAGTGGACTTCGAGAGTAGTCATGGTGTGTTCCTCTTATGTCTATTCACTATGAATAGGAAATATGTCTATGTACCATAATATTAATGGAGTTGTACTTGTGACTTCTTAATGATTTTTACTTAGTGTGAGTGGAGGTATATGACTTGACTTATACATTTCACAAATAGACTTGTATAGGGGTTATGGTGTTGTTTCTGTATGATATGAAGATATGTGAATCCATATATGTATGCAATGAATATGTTGCATGAACAATGACTAATGACTCCTTGAGATGATATACTTTGTATTAGGGGTATTATGGGATGCTCATGCATGACATAAGTATACTTCTAATGTAGTCATGGTGTAGTTTCATTTTAATATGAGGACATAAAAGTTAATATGTGGTCCAATTGAGTTAGTGTTATGATTGACTTTCTTTGAGATGATTTAGTGTTTAGGAATATCTCTTTACTATGTCTATTAACTATGAATGAGACTAATGTATGATAAGTATGAGCATGTTGATCCAGAGGTGGTATTTAGTGTAGATCGGGTTATGGGGCTTTATCTACAAATGGTAAAAATGCAACCTAGGGTTACTTATGTAATTATTATATTATATCTTATGATGATTTATATTTTCAATATGAATATTATACCACCCCGTATCCGAATTAGACAAAGAATGAAGATTTTGAGAATAGCAGATGCAACCCATGATTGCTACCCATAGACCATAGGTCAGACCAGGTCCCGTGCTGGTGGTGTGTGGTTCACAACTGCAACCCCTCCCTAAACCCACCTCAAAAAATTGGATAAGTATTGACCCACTGACAGTATCAGATTCCATAAGCAAGAACATAGTCCGTTTTATCTGTCCGTGGATTAAGGCCCCCTTTACCCTGCTTCTTAGACGAACCATGGCCAACCAGAACGGACCGTCATTCGATCCATGATCCGTAGATTTGATCGTTGACGAAGGTCAGTAGCCAATGAGAAGCAATTTATTTATTGGATCAACTTCAAGCGTTCATCACTCCTAGCACAAAGGAGTTATTTGTATCATAACCTTTGATATGATAAAATAATTGAATCCTTTTTCCAATGAAACTGAGTTTGCTAATATTTGACCTCCGAGTAAAAGTTATGTTCATTTTAGTAAAGCCATGTGGGGCATAGTTGACCTACAGCCCCAATAAAAGGACCGTAGGTCCCATCCGTCGGTCACTCTAACAACAGTTAAGTCAGGGTTTTTTTGTATTTTTCTATTTTGTTGGACCCTAAGCTACGTTGTTTAGATCCTACATTATGAGATTTTAGTCAGCTTAAGACTAGAAACATAACGAGAACTTACCTAAGTCAAATCATTAACCAAAACTTAACAATTTAGAAGCAAGTGAGGATTAAAAGTTGACTGCCATAACACCAAGAACGCAACAAGTTTTATTCAGTTCCAGCCCAGAAATTAAAGGATTTTTCCGTGAAAGGTGTCACCAGGCATATGAGATTTCAAATGTGGGTTCCTTTCACCCATTAGGTCCCTAGTATTCAATGATTTTCTTGATTCCCTTATCATGACTAGACCTAGGGTTTCTTGAATATTAGAATTGTTAGGTTATTAGCTGTTAGAAAAATCTAAATCATATTAGTACATTAATATTTAGTTTATTGCATGAATTCTAAAAGCCTAGCTATGTATTTCTTTAGTTATTGAATTATTTCACATGCTAGGTCAGATTTTTTAAGTTATTCAGTTATGCATGTCTCAGTTACTGATGCATCAATGTCAGCTTAATTGTTGCATCCTCACTTTGCATATTCAGTTTGAGATATCTAGTAACTTACAAAAAGTCAGTCATAATGTGCAAATTACTCAAACTATTGGGAGTAGCATAATACCGAGTTGGACTAGGGTTATGCGTACCCAGATTATGTTGACAACGTTTTAATATTTAATCTCAGCATGTTATAACTTAGTCAGTATATTCAAATTATTCATTTTCAGTGTTTCAACATCTATATCATGTTCATATTATTTGATTGTTTTATTGCTTTGTTCAGTTATATGTTAATTCAATTTTACTCTATCATGCATGTTCAGTACATTTAAGTACTTACACATAAGTTCTCTACATCTTCTCGTGATGTAGTTTCAGGTTCTTGGCATCCAAATTACTCTTAGATCAATTCCAAATATACCGCTCAGCAGATTCAATGGTGAGCCCTCATTCTCCGAAGACAATAGTCATTAGATTCTTTTAGTATTTTTACTACTTTAGTTTCAGTTTTTCTAGATCTAGCTAATGCATGTCACAATATTTCTAGCAAGTTTAGAGGATTATTTAAAACATAATTAGATTTAACTTAGTAATGAGTTAATATCTTCTTTGTATCAAACGCATACGTATTTATTTTATCTTTGTTATAGTATATGGGCATTCCAAATCCTTTCATTTTATGTGTCATTAACTTCCTCATCATATTATTATCTTTAGTATGCTCATGATCATGCTAGCATGGGTTAGCTTGGGACCATTTGTGGTCCTAGGTTCCATGCTCGCATCCAGGGGGTAGCCACGAAGTGTGACAAACTTAGTATTAGAGAACTAGATTTAAGTGTCCTGGGATGTCAAAAAAGTCACACTAAGTAGATTCCCTTTCATTGGTATGAAGTGAACCACATCTAATGAGAGGGAGGCTACAAAGTGTTTTAGGAAAAATCATTCATTTTCTTTTTACTATTATCGTGTGTAAGGTATGATCTAATTGAGTTCTAACTTAACGTTTTACGTTTTAGTGATCATGCATTCTCATAAAGCTAACGTCAGGAATGTGAATGCCTGGAATGTGAACGCAGTTCATCCAGTCCCCGATAAGGATGTTGAAGAGTGTCTCCAACCAGAACAATCAGCAGGTTCATGCTCATGTGCATGATAATGGCAGATCAGTAGTAGCAAGGATCCTGAATTTGATAAGATGAATCTTTCTAAGTTCTTAGGATTGCAGACTAGTGAGGATCCCTAGAATTTCATGGATGAAATCAAGATGATCCTCGAGGTGATGCAGGTCATTGGGAATGATTGGGTTGAGCTAGAATCTTACCAACTTAAGTATGTGGATAATATTTGGTATACTCAATGGAAAGAAAGTAGGTGTACAGATGTTGTACCTACAACTTGGGATTGCTTTAGTGAAAAGGCCAGGAGGGATAAGGGAGGCAAAATCTCAAGAATTTATGAACTTGAGGCAAGGTAACATTGAAGTCCAAGGGTATGGTCTCATATTTACCTAACTCTCATGGTATGCTCCTCACATAGTTTCTCATTCTAGAGCTCATATGAATAAGATCTTGTATAGAGTGTCAGATTGTCACGACCCAATTTCTCGAGCCATGAAGGCACCTACTATAACCCATCAGTAGGTAAGCCAAACCACAACCCAGAACCACACATAATGGATGTGAGGGTAGAAACTAAACAAGACTAAGAAAAATTACTATAACAACATAAGCAAACCAAAACATAAATACAATAAAGGATCCCTCCCAGAACCTGGAAGTCACTAATACAGAGCTACCAACAAAACGAGTACAAGTCCCAACAGTGGACCACCGAAACTAGACTGTCTCGAAAAGTAGAAGACAAGTCTTTATATAAACAGAGGGAGACTGAAATACTACAAAACGCTGTGTGCTCACCCCTGTCTCCAGACCAGAAATTCTCCAAACTCGATCAATGCTGACTACCGGTGCTCGGACCTGCATCACGAAAATAGATGCAGAGCGTAGCATGAGTACCAACTAACAGGTACCCAGTAGGCATCATAGGCCGACTGAACTAGAAAAGTAACGCACTATGAAAAGACGGAATCACAAAACTAGAGGTCAAGAACGGAAGGCTAAGTAACACAATAATGCACACGAGTGTATAAAAATCTAACTAAATTACTATAAATAAGCTAACTACACCTAACTGGACCCACCATAAGCCCAGAAGGTACACTCGTGCACAAGTTTAAATAAAAACCCGAACGGACCCCCATAAGCTCGACGAGTACACAAAATAACGATAACTTAAGGAGAATAAAACTCGAGGACAAAGAACACCGAACCAAGAAGTAGAATCTGACGGTACGGAGGTCGGGCCTTGAACCGGACACTCACCAGAATTACACAAGTAGCCAATTGCAAAATATAAGTAACTGAGGCCGGACCTCTAACCGGATGCTCTACATACTTGAGGCCGGACCTCTAACCGGATGCTCTACATAAGTATGTGGATGTTAGAGGCCGGACCTTAAATCCGGATACCCGACAAAGATGTCGATATAGCTGCTGAAAGAGTCTTTATCTATCCATAATCATATAAACCCATGGAACACCATCCAGACTAAGCTAATCAATGTAAGACCTTAAAGTCGAATAGAAACTTAACTTTGAACCACGGAGCGGAATTCATTGTCACTGACGTAACTCGAGAAGCCGTAATATCGAAGAAATAAGAGTAACTATTGCTAGAGCAAGCTCATCGTCTAGCTAAATACCAAACTATCAGACTCAAGTCTGCTACATCAGTCTACAAGGATTTAGCCGGCCGAGCGACGTCGGGGCTAAACTAAGTCCTACCGACTTTGAATCATGCATTTCTAAGGAAAACCCTAGTCAAACCTAAACTAAGGCCCAACATACTTCTGATAACCAGTATTCAAACATACAAGTAATCATATAGCAAATAAGGTCAATTAATAACAATAAACATGCTCACAGTTACCCGATAATTCTCAGAAAAAGGCCGAAAATATGATTTTTAACACCTATGCATGATTCAATAACTACCAACCCAAATCCCAACTAATCAACATGCATTCACATGTTCGAGTTCAATCTAAGAAGAGAAACCATAGCCTACCTGAACGCAGATCACGCGCGCTCCAAAATTCACTCCCCGGATCTTTTACTTTCTAAAAGGCCTCGAAACGTTGATACACTATCAGAAATAGATTCACAACGTTATAACAGTCATTTAAACACTAAAATCGCAAGAAACGGAGACGGGTCAATTTCACGGTCAAAATGGAAAAAGTTGGATCCGCGTTGAGAAATCCCGAATTAACCCCAAATAAAAGTGCTAAATAACTCTCGAAACTTGTATACCAGAATGGAGCACAATTCAGGACTCAAAACAGTCCCAACATGAAATGCAACAAAAGAACCCAAATTCTAAGCTAAAAATCAGCAACTATGGCAGCAGCTACTTACAAGATTTTACCAAAAATGAAGCTCCAACCGCCAAAACCAACCAGACCACAACGATCCTCACGAAAACCCCAACAATATAGGCTCTTGAATCACTTGATTCGGACCTAAAATGGCCAAGAAATCACCTTCTAAAATTTCCCAAAACTTGTGCTCGAAAATGAGCTATGACAGCATTTAAAACCCAAAATTTACCTCAAATCGTGTCCCCAAATAAGATTCCAAGCTCACCAATGCGTTGCCTCGAAAAATCTCACAACTTAGCCTTTTGAATCGCCCAATTCGGAGTTGTATCGCTCAAGATATCAAGATTTCAAAGTAAGACTGAAAGCTGAAAGTTGGGTTTTTATAAGGGCTGCACCATATTCAGCTTTGCCTACTTTCTTTAAAGTCTCCGACGGGTGCTCGGAATCCGTTCGGAACCTGATAAAAATAAAATAGATATGCTACCCTACAAAAGTCGACTTTCCGGACTCAAAGGCGCAGTCGAAATTTTCATCAGAGGTCATCTCGATAAAATGTGGGTCCCACTTCCATTGGCCATTTTAAGTCAAAAACCACAAAAGGGCTCGAAAAAAATATCAAAAACCTCAAAACCCGAAAGAAGGGTCAAACTAGACCAAACTCGACATTCCGGAGCTAACCGCGCTGACGGAATTCTCATCCGAGCGCGTTTACTCAGAATGTTGACTAAAGTCAAACTTAGCCTTTAAACTTAAAGTTAAAACGCCTAATCCCACCAACTCACACTGAAAACTTTGGGAGTCATGTCGATAATGCTACTAGACTAAAATGACCCTTCCGGAACTGATGGAATCGTCAGAATTGGATTCTGATGTCATCTTCTTGAACTTTTGATCGAAAATGATCGTTCAAGGTTCATAAGCTTCAAAAATACTAAAACTCACACAATAACAAAACAAATGACCAGGTGACCGATCTGTCAATCCCAGCAAGTCATAAATGACTTGGAATCGCTATAGTAACGCTCTAAACGATGCACAGAAGATAAAAAACTAAAAATGACAAGAAGGGTCATTACAATATCCACTAATAAAAAGAACTTTCGTCCGCAAAAGTAAGGGTCAAGAAGTACCTGAAGGCTCAAACAAGTCGGGATACTGCTCTCGCATCTCCTGCTCGGTCTCCTAGGTAGCCTCCTCGACTGAACGATGCCTCCAACGGACCTTAACAATAGGAATGGCTCTCGAGCACAATTTCCTCACATCTCTAGCTAGGATGGAAACTGGCTCTTCTACAAATGTCAAATGATCATCCAACTCAATTGCATCATACTGGAGCACATGGGACTCATCAGGAATATATCGGCGTAGCATCGAGACATGGAAATCTGGATGGATGGCTGAAAATGCTGGAGGTAGGGCCAACTCATAAGCAACTCCCCAACTGTCCGAAGTATCTCAAAAGGCCCAATATACCTGGGGCTAAGCTTACCCCGTCTCCCAAATCTCATCACACCCTTCATGGGCGACACACGGAGAAATACCCGATCACCAACAGAGAATCTCAAAGGTCGACGCCTCCGATTCGCATAACTCTGGTGCCTACTCTGAGCTGTCCTGAGTCTATCCTGAATCACTCTCACCTGCTCCAAAGCCTCCTGAATCAAATCTATACCTCGCGGCATAGGCTCTGTAGACTCGAACCAGCCCACTGGAGTGCGACAACGCCTACCATACAAGGCCTCAAACGGGGCCATCTGAATGCTAGAATGGTAGCTGTTGTTATATGCAAATTCCGCCAAAGGCAAGAACTGGTCCCATTGACCACCAAACTCTAAAACACAAGCCCGTAGCATGTCCTCAAGGACCTGAATAGTGCGCTCTGACTGACCATCAGTCTGCAGGTGGAAAGTTGTGCTCAGGTCAACCCGGGTGCCCAACTCATCCTGAAAGGTCCTCCAAAAGCTAGACGTGAACTGAGAACCCCGATCTGATATAATAGAAACTGGCACCCCATGAAGTCGAACCACCTCTCGAATGTAGATACGAGCCAACCTCTCGACACTAAATGAAGATTGAACGGGAAGGAAATGTGCTGACTTGGTCAATCGATCAACGATGACCCAAATACTATCAAATCCTCTAGAAGTCCTCGGTAGACCAGCCACAAAATCCATAGTAATGCGATCCCACTTCCACTCCGGAATGGGTAATCCCTGAAATTCACCACAAGGCCTCAAATGCTCAGCCTTTACCTGCTGGCAGCACAAGCAACGAGAAACAAAGTCAGCAATATCTCGTCTCATGCCACTCCACCAGTAATGCTGTCTCAAATCACGATACAACTTCGCTGTACCCGGATGGATAGAATATCTAGACTCATGAGCCTCCGAAAGTATCAACTGTATCAAATCTCCAACTCTCGGGACACAAATGCGACCAGCGAATCTCAACACTCCATCAGGATCTAAGGTAGACTGATCACCATTACCCGCTAACACTCGATCTCTAAGGGACCCCAGGGCCTTATCCTCAAATTGACAACCACGGATCCTATCATAAAAAGAAGACTGAACTCCCATATAAGCCAAGACGCGTCTAGAATCTGATATATCTAATAGAACCATGCTATTGGCTAAAAACTGAATGTCCAAAGCCAAGGGTCTTTCACTTGCAGATAAGAAGGCTAGACTACCCATACTCACCGCCTTTCGGCTCAAGGCGTCTGCTACCACGTTCGCCTTGCCCGGATGATAGAGAATGGAGAGATCATAATCCTTCAGGAGCTCAATCCAACGACGCTGCCTCGAATTAAGGTCCCTCTGGCTCATGATGTACTGAAGACTCTTGTGGTCAGTATAGATCTCACATCGAACTCCATACAAGTAGTGCCTCCAAATCTTAAGCGCAAAAACTACCGCTGCCAACTCCAAGTCATGAGTGGGGTAGTTGCGCTCATGGACCTTAAGCTGCCTCGACGCATACGCAATAACCCGGCCAGCTGTATCAATACACAACCCACACCAACACCAGAGGCATCACAATAAATCGTGAAACCCTCGCCCTCAATCGGAAGAGTCAATATAGGAGCGCTAGTAAGCAACTCCTTGAGCTTCAGAAAGCTCATCTCACACTCCTCCGACCACACAAAGGGAATATCCTGGCAAGTCAACCGAGTCAAAGGAGCTGCAATAGTAGAAAGCCCTCAAACAAACGCCTGTAGTAACTCGCTAACCCGACAAAGCTACGAACCTCAGTAACAGAAGTGGGTCTGTCCTAATCACGAATAGCTTCAATCTTCGTCGGATCTACCCTAATACCCTCCTTGTACACCACGTGCCCCAAGAATGCTACACATGCAAGCCAAAACTCGCACTTTGAGAACTTGGCATAAAGCTGCTGATCTCTCAAAGTCTGGAGCACTATCCTCAAATGGTGCTCATGCTCACTCCGGCTCCGCGAGTATACCAATATGTCATCAATGAAGATGATAACAAATGAATCAAGGTATGGCCTGAACACACGTGTCATCAAGTCCATAAAGGCGGTTGGGGCATTAGTCAACCCAAAAGACATCACAAGGAACTCATAATGGCCGTAACGAGTCCTAAATGTAGTCTTAGGGATGTCTGCTGCTCTAATCCTCAGCTGATGGTACCCGGACCTCAAATTAATCTTAGAAAATACGACGGCACCCTGAAGCTGATCAAACAAATCATCTATACGAGGCATAGGGTAAACGGTTCTTCACCGTCACCTTGTTCAGCTGCCTGTAGTCAATGCACATCCTCAAAGTCCCATCCTTCTTTTTCACAAATTAGAACAGGAGCACCCCAAGGCGACACACTCGGACGAATGAACCCCTTTCTAAGAGGTCCTCTAACTGAACACTGAGCTCTCTGAGCTCTGCAGGAGACATCCGATAAGGCGGAATAGAAATAGGACGAGTGCCAGGCTCCAAATCTATAGCAAAATCAATGTCACGCTCTAGGGGTAGGCCAGGTAGATCTGTAGGGAACACATCTGCATACTTTCTAACCACAGGAACTGAGTCAACTGAAGGGCCCTCCCTACTCACATCTCTGAGGCGGGCCAAATACGCTAAACACCCAGAAGCAACCAACCGCCTAGCTCGAATAAAAGATTATCCCCGTCGGTGTGTGTGACTATAAGCAGCCTGCCACAATACCGGGGGGAACACCAGGCATGGATAAGGTAACAATCTTGGCATAGCAATCCAAGACCACATGATATGGGGATAACCAGTCCATGCCCAAAATCACATCAAAATCAATCATATCTAGCATAATAAGATCAGCTCTAGTATCATAACCCTGGATAGTCACTAAGCAAGATCGCAATACTTGATCCATTACTAAGAACTCACCTATCGGGGTCGAAACATGAACCGGCTCTGCCAAAGACTCGGACCTCATACCCAATCGGGGATCAAAATAAATATATATATACGAGAATGTGGACCCTGGATCAAATAATACTGTAGCAGGCTGATGGCACAAGAAGAGCGTACCTGAGATGACATCGTCAGATGCCTCAGCCGCCGCCCTTATCGGGGGAGCGTAGATAGAAATGGACCTGAGCACCTCTACCTGGTGCACCGGTCTACCACCTGACTGCCTCCCCGAGCTCCACCCCTGGTACCCTGTCGACTCTCTCGACGGTCCTGAATCTGACCACCTCCTCTAGCGAGAAGACACGGCTGAAACTGAGGTTTAGAATAGGTGGAGCTGGTACAATCACCCCCCGACCTCGCCGGGGGCATTCTCTAGACCAATGGTCAAGAGCACCACAATCATAACACCCCGAAGTTGAACGCCCTGTAGTAACCCGACAGCGGCATGGAGGAAAAGAATCTGATTCCCTCGAATTCTGGCATGTACTAGGACCACTCTGCTGATATTGGCCTCCCTTAGAAACAGGTAATGCCGCCTGAACAGGCCGACTGGTCTGACCCTGCTGGAACCTCTGACGTGGCCTATCATATGAGTCCCTTCCCTAGTCTGCGACTCGTTATAGCTGCCCTGGTAGCGTGCCCTCTTATCGCTGCCCCCTTGGGCCTCACGATGAATATGCTCCATGGATCGGGCATGATCGACCACATCAAGAAAAGAACGGCCAGCTGAAACCATATGCTCTGTGTCAACCCTCAAACGGTATCGCAACCCACGTACAAAACAACGAACTCTCTCTCCCTCTGTGGGCAGGATCATAGTAGCATGGCGAGACAACTCATGGAACCTCGCCTCATACTCTGAAACGGTGATAGATCCCTGCTCCAATCTAGAGAACTGATCACGAAGTCTATCTCTGACGCTCCGTGGCATGAATCGGGCCAAGAAAGCCTCTGAGAACTCACTCCAAGATATAGGAGGAGATCCAACTGGCCTAGACTCTCGATACGTGCGCCACCACTGCCTGGCTGGCCCACGGAACTGATGAGCGGTAAAGTCAGCTCCTCTCGACTCCAAAAGGCCTAATGACTGTAATTGCTCCTGGCAAGTGAGCTGGAACTCGTGAGCGTCCTCTCCAATCGCCCCTGAGAATATAGGCGGTGCCAACCTCTGAAATACCCCAAGCATCTTCTGATCCCGCAGTGGCATCTCTCTAACCTCTAAGTCTGGTGGGGCGGCCACATGAACTGGTGGCGGTTGATCTTGCAGCGCTGGTGCTGGTACTGCTGGTGCTGGTGCTGGTGCCTGTCGCATATCCCCAATAGCTGCTAAAATCTGAGTCAAGAGGGAATGAAGATTTACCTCAAATCGTGTCCCCAAATCAGATTCCAAGCTCACCAATGCGTTTCCCTCGAAAAATCTCACAACTTAGCCTTTTGAATCGCCCAATTCGGAGTTGTATCGCTCAAGATATCAAGATTTCAAAGTAAGACACTGAAAGCTGAAAGTTGGGTTTTATAAGGGCTACACCAGATTCAGCTTTGCCTACTTTCTTTAAAGTCTCCGACGGGTGCTCGGAATCCGTTCGGAACTGATATAAATAAAATAGATATGCTACCCTACCAAAGTCGACATTCCGGACTCAAAGGCGCAGTCGAAATTTTCATCAGAGGTCATCTCGATAAAATGTGGGTCCCACTTCCATTGGGCCATTTTAAGTCAAAAACCACAAAAGGGCTCGAAAAAATATCAAAAAACCTCAAAACCCGAAAGAAGGGTCAAACTAGACCAAACTCGACATTCCGGAGCTAACCGCGCTGACGGAATTCTCATCCAACGCGTTTACTCAGAATGTTGACTAAAGTCAAACTTAGCCTTTAAACTTAAAGTTAAAACGCCTAATCCCACCAACTCACACTGAAAACTTTGGGAGTCATGTCGACAATGCTACTAGACTAAAATGACCCTTCCGGAACTGATGGAATCGTCAGAATTGGATTCTGATGTCATCTTCTTGAACTTTTGATCGAAAATGATCGTTCAAGGTTCATAAGCTTCAAAAATACTAAAACTCACACAATAACAAAACAAATGACCAGGTGACCGATCTGTCAGTCCCAGCAAGTCATAAATGACTTGGAATCGCTATAGGAACGCTCTAAATGATGCACAGAAGATAAAACACTAAAAATGACAAGAAGGGTCATTACACAGATTTGTTAAAAACGGAGTGCAAAAATGCTTTGTTACTAGAAGATATGAACATCACTAGGCTTATGATTAATGCTCAACATGTTGAGGGAGATATGCTTAGGGGACAGGACAAGGAGAATAAGAAGGCTAGGATTGGAAACTATGAGTATTCTCAGTAGAATTCGGGTTATGGAAATCGTTCGTAGAGTCAAGAGAAGTTTAAGCCCTAGACCTTTCACTAGGTAGTGTTCCATTTTCCAAGAACATGTATGATCAGAATGGTAGGGAAGAAGGATCTAAGTCTCAATGAAGTATTTTAAGGACCAAAACCTACCCCACTTGTACTAAGTGTTATAAAAACCATCGGGCGACTGTCATGCAAGAAAGGAAGGATGCTTAGATAAAGTAACTCTGGTCACAAGTTGAGGGATTTTCCTTGCAGACAGGGTCAAGGAGGTAGTATGGTATACCTCAGTCTACAACATCAGCGGCACTAGTAGTTCGTTTGAATCAATAGGGTAAATCATCTTGTACAGGTAGAGGTCAGCGCCAGAATAGGTTGTATTCTCTTTCGTCTCGCAAGGATCGGGATGGTTCTCCTAATGTAGTAACTTGTAATTTATGAGTCTTTAACCTTGATGTTTATTTTTGTTAGATATAAGTAAAACTCTTTCCCTTTTTTAGTCCATATATTTGTCAATTTTAACGTTAGTATAGAAACTCTTTCAGAACCTTTATGATTCTCTATTACTATCAGTAACCAGTTATAGCTAGACAGGTATACAGAAATTGCCCTATCAAAGTCTCCCCAAAAGTCACCTCTGCAGATTTTGTAGAGTTAGAAATGGTAGACTTCGATTTCACTCTAGGCATGGATTAGTTACATTCCTATAAGGCCACAATTGATTGTACAACAAGGATTGTTAGTTTTCAGTTTCCAGGCAAACGAATCTTAGAATGGAACGGTAGTAGCTTAGCACCTATGGGTCTATTAATTTTTAATCTTAAGGTTTCATATATGATCTCTAAGGGTTATCTCTATCATCTAGTTCAGGTTAAGGATTCAATCTTTGAAACCCTAACTTTGGAGTCATTTCCTTCAAGATACTTATCCTATTTAATTTATCCATATAGAATGGATCCATTATATCTTAAGGAATTGAAATAGCAGTTGAAATACCTTCTAGATAAGGACTTAATCAAACCTAGTATTTCTCCATGGGGTGCACCAGTGTTGTTCGTAAAGAAAAAAGATAGTTAACTGAGAATGTAGATTGACTATAGAACGTTGAATAAGGTCAGAATCAAGAATAAGTATCGCATCCCTAGGATTGATGACTTGTTTGACCAACTTCATGGGGCTAGCCATTTCTAAAATATAGACCTCAGATCCGGTTTTGATCAGCTCAAAGTCAGAGAATGTGATATTTCAGAAACAACCTTCACAACTCGTTATGGTCATTACGAATTCGTAGTTATGTCATTTGGACTAATCAATGCTCCTGTAGCTTTCATTGATTTAATGAATAGATTGTTCAAGCAGTACTTGAACTTGTTTGTTAACGTCTTTATTGATTAATCCTCATTTTCTCTAGAAATAAAGAAGAACATGCGAGTCATTTAAAGGTTGTCCTGCAAACTCTCAAAGATCGTCAGTTATTCGCTAAGTTTAGAAAATGTGAGCTTTGGTTACAACATGTTTCTTTCCTTGGGCATATGGTATCCATTAATGGAATCCGAGTGGATTCTCCAAAAATTGAAGCAGTGAAACAATGGCCCAGACCTACATCTCCGATAGATATATAAAGTTTCTTGGGCCTAGTGGGTAATTACAAAAGGTTTGTGGAAGGATAGTCGTCCATAGGCTTTCCATTGACTAAATTGACTCAAAAAGGTGAATTTTTAGTGTTTAGATGATTCTGAGAAAAGTTTCACAAAACTGAAAACCAGGTTGACTATATCTCCTATTTTGACTCTACTAGACGGTTCAGGCGGCTATGATGTATATTGTTGTGCATATAGAGTTTGCCTAGGTTATATGTTGATGCAGCGATATAAGGTTATAGATTATGCTTCTAAACAGTGTATGGTGCATGAGAAAATTTATCTAACTCATAACCTCGAGCATGCATCAATGATTTTTGCACTCAAAATCTGGAGACACTACTTCTATGGTGTTCACGTAGATGTGTTCACTGACGATAAGAGTCTTCACTATATGTTCACCCAGAAAGAGTTGAATCTTCAACGTAGGAGATGTCTTGAGTTCCTGAAAGATTATTATATGATTGTGCATTATCATCATGGTAAGGCGAATGTAGTAGCATATGCTCTTAGCAAAGTATCTATGGGTAGTCTATCCCATGGAGAGGGAGAAAGAAAGGAACTAGCGAAAGATGTTCACAATCTCTCTCACTCATGAGTTCGCCTTATGAGCACATTAGATAATGGTGTCACAGTTCAGAATGGCTTAGAATCTTCTTTTCTAGTAAGGTTAAGGAAAAGCAAGTCACTGGTCCAATATCGCTTGAACTTAAGGGTGCAGTCCACAATTAGAGATTGGAGGTTTCCTCCCAAGTGGAAGATGGTGTACTTCTCTATTAGGGTAGATTGTGTGTTAGTGATGTGGGTCAATTGATACAACATATTCTTAAAAAAGCCCATAATTCAAGATATTCTATTCATTGAGGCGACACTAATATGTACTCCAATCTGCGGGAAACCTTTTGGTAGAATAGGATGAAAAGGGATATAATAGACTTTATGAGTAAGTGCTCCAACTGCCAATAACTGAAGAAAGAACCTCAGCAACCAGAGGTATGACTCAGGAGATTGACATTCCTATTTGGAAGTGGGAAGTTATCAATATGGATTTCATTAAAGGATTACCTTGTACTCGCAGACAATATAACTCCACTTGGGTTTTATTTGGTAAAATGACTAAGTCTTCTCGCTTTTTCGCAGTCAAGACTATAATTTGGTGGAGGACTATGCTAAGCATTAAATTAATGATATAGTTAGGTTGCATACGGTTTCTTTATCTATAATTTCTTATACAGGTTTGCAATTTACCTCTCATTTCTAGAAGTCCTTTAAGAATGGTCTTGGCACTCAAGTTAATCTCAGCACAACGTTTCGTCTACAGACGGATGGCCAGGTAGGATGTACCATTCATACCTTAGAGTACATGTTGAGAGCTTACGTGATCAATTTCAAGGGAAGTTAGGATGATCCTTTTTTCTTATAGATTTTGCCTAAAATAATAGTTACCATTCGAGCATTCAGATGGCCCCTGATAAGGCATTGTATGGGTGTGAGTGTAGATCTGTAGTTTGTTGGTTTGAAGAAAGTGAAGCAGCCTTGACAGGACCAGATTCAGTCCACAATGCTATGAAGAAATTACCACTCATTAAATATAGAATTAAGACTACCTAGAGTGTCAAAAATTATTAAGTAGATATGAGAAAAAGGGAGTTAGAGTTCCAAGTTGATGAGTGGGTTTTACTGATGTGTCACCTATGAAAGGGATGATGAGATTTGGAAAGAAATGAAAGCTCAATCCCAGATATGTAGTCCCTTACACGATTTTGAAGAGGATTGGTAAAATGTATTAGTAGTTAGAGTTGCCTGCAGAATTAGCACCAATGCATCCGGTTTTTCACATTTCACTTTCAAAAAAAAATTGTGGGTGATCCACCATCCATAGTGTCATTAGAGAGTGCGGACGTCAAAAACGGTTGCCCAGATCATGTACTACCAGTTTATATTCTCAGTCATCAAGTTAGAAGGTTGATAAACAAAGAAGTCCCTTCATTCAAGGTTTTATGGAGAAGTCAATCCATAGAGGGAGCTAATTGTGACGCCGAAATAGTCATGAAGTCTAACTATCCACACCTCTTTCTTTCCTATTCCATTCAATCTTGAGCTAATAGTTCCTCTTCATTTTTTCGATTTACTCATGCGGTAATTCAGTATTATTATGTTGTTCTTCAATCAGCCTTGCATTTTCAGAAATTTGCATGTTCTTGGAAATCATATTAATCAAAAATGACTCTCCACTACTTAGTGGTAGGGATTGCACCTTCTTCCCTCCAGCAAATAAAGTTTATTCTTTCTTCGAGGAAAAATGGCCCCAATGGGGAGATAAAGTAACACCCCATATTCGAAAAAGACCAAAAATGCAGATTATGAGAAGGTTCAGGTGCAAACCACAGATCATAGGTCAGACCACAACCCGTGTTGGTGGTCTGTGGTTCACTAATGCAACCCCTCCTTAAACCCAACTCAGAAAATGACTAGTTGATATGCTAAAATTACACCTACCTAATGAATTATAAGTGATTGTAATCAAGTAGAGAATCCAACTAGTAGGTTGGGGTCAATCCCACGAGGAAAATGGTTAAGACTTAACTTCAATAAAAAATTATGTCTATATATTCAAGGCCTTTTCGAAAGCAAGTATTAATGGGGGTTTTATGAAACAATTTTATTAAAATATTCTAAGTTAAAAAGTGAGAAAAAGTAAAACATTGAGTTTTTATCAAGTTGTAAGACTAACTAGGGCATAAGTGTTCCCCATAGGTTCATAACGCTTTATTCCTAGCAATAGCAATTCTTCCCTAGTGTTTTGTATGTAAAGTGGTAAGTTATGTATCTCTAAATCCTTGGTCCGGCATCTAAAGAATTTCACCCGCTATCCTTGTCCGACTATGTGTATATACTTTACTAACCCTTACCTTTACCTCATATTAGACATTATAATTGATGTATGACTAGTTATTACTTCGCACCAATCAACACTAGCCTATGAGATGGTATCACACTTAATATATATTGATAATTCTTTTCTTATTAACTACCTCCTTCATCAGATAACTAGAAACAAGGTGAGCTCTAACGCGTGCACTCGTTAAAAAGAAATCTAGGCGAAATAATTATCAATACAAAGAGCCTATTTTATAATTGCTTATTTTCTAGGTTTACTTTGTCAATTACACATGGTTCTCACAACCCTAGTTGTGGATTAAGTTACCCATGCAAGCTAGAGCACAGTTCATGGTTTTTAAGAAAGAGTTCATGAACTTACTTAACAATAACAAGAAACCCAGGAACTCAACTTGAAATGGCACAAATATTTATTCAACACGAATCTGGAAATTAATTAGTTGCAAAAAGTTTGCAATCAATAAACTACAAAATAAAATAGAACAAAACCAAGAGCATCAAACCTCAAAAAAGATGTTTTAATCCCCTATTTATAGAAATTATTGTCCTAAAGAAAAAGGAATTAAAATAAAGAAAGTTTGTTCAGTTGACGCGGCTTCAATCGACGACTTTACAAACGCATCGTCGAGGAACAACGTTCCGTCGACTACCTCCGTCAGTCCAGACTTGGAATTATTTTTCTTCATCAGTTCTGCATCTTCTCTGAATCAAACAACAGGCCATCATTACGGTCCGCCAAATCATTTTTGGTCCTTAGATGCTCCTCGGTCGCTCTACCCTTAGAATCTTGAAAATTCAGGTACTGGAACCTTCTCTAAACCCATCGACGGTTCACCAGTACGGTCTGTCGATCAATAGATGGAACATAATTTTCTCTTATGGTTCCACCCTTAGTTTGATTTCCTTGATTTTCTCCCTTAGCCAAAACTTTTCATCGACGGTCACCACCTACGGACCGTCAATTGAACGACGGGCCATCTATGGCCTTCGTAGGTTGTCTGCTACACTTTTTTACCTTCATTCTGTGTTTCAAATTGAACACTTTTCCTCCAAATCAACATAAAAGCATGTTAAAACTACTACAAAAAGGACTAGACACACACAACTCATAAGAAAAATGCATTGAAAACACCATGTGACCACGGTATATCAACACCCTCAACTTAAATTCGTGTTTTTGTCCTCAAGTAACGCACAATGACTCAAAAAAATATTTCTACAAAAGTATGCGTTTTTTAAGCTCTAGCAATCACATGGTTGTCTAACCCAAGTATTTCTTGACTTATTGAAGGCTCACTCTCTTTGGGTCAACAATCTAACTCATGTGTATCACATCATGCCACTAATTCACATACCTAACCATCTCTACCATTTTGCCTCTCACCAAGGTACCAACTTTATGATACCGCAACTAGTGCCCTCACTTCAATAGAAATCCTCATTTTTCACACATTGATTATCAATTTAGGTACAAGGATCTTGTTCAACACTCACTCTCAAGAACAAGTTCAAATACAGTTAGTACTCTTCGTAATAGGCTTGCCTTTATTTTCACTGCTTAGGTTCACCATGCTAGACTATAGGATCACGGTAGGGCTTTGATTGCTTGTAACGTAGGCTCAGGGACAGGTATGGTACATTTGTGTACAATTTTAGTGACTTTTTTCCCTCCTTGACATTACCGTAAGCTTCCTACCTCTTTTCCTTACCCTTGACACCCTATTTTTCTTGTCTTTTCTTCTTTGTCTTTCTTTCTTATTTTTGGATGTGACTCTTACTTTTTTTTCTTTAATCAATTTATAATTTCACTGATTCAGGTCATTTACTCACTTTCTTATTTCGTTTTTTTTAACTTCCAACTCTTCTCTACCCATTTGTGGGTCCTTACTCATAATAGCCACCCTACGCATGGCTTTTCCTTGAATTTAGGTGCACAATACCCGAAGTCAACTTAGTGACAAGATGAGGTTATTTAGTGTATTGGCCTCCCTAAACTTAGGCTTTTGGCCTAAGCCTGGGTGCACATGTCAAAGGAGGGTCTAAGTCCAAAACATTAGACCCTGGGAGGTGAGTTGGTAAAAAAATTGTCTATTACAGGCTCAACATATTAGGATCAACAAAGGACAATTATTTCATTTGGTTATTTTTTATTTAGGCTAGAAATAGGCTATTTCGAACAAAGGCATGTGATCAATTCCTCGCTTCTAACATATTTTTCCTTCGCAGGACTAACCGCGAAAGTTATATTTACGTACCAACTATTGAACACTCAATCACCTCACACTCGCTTAGCACCTCATTACACTATCAGATTATCAGCTTTCCCATTTTAGGTGTTAGTTGAAGGTCATGCAGTGGGTGCCTATCTATTCCATGCTTAGTGCCAACACATTCAACTTGTTTTCACCTATACATGTAAGCATTATCCAGGAAGGAGTATCATTTTATCAGCCATCATGCTTCATTTATGAATTTTTATTTTGACAAATTACGGCAGGCCGGTTAAACAAAAATGTAAACACTCTCTTGTGGAAAAAGAACATAGGCAAGAAAATCCTAAGAGAGGATTGTGAGTTGGGTTACTCATACTTCACCATACCACTCACTTTCCATTTATCCCACCCCAACAAAAAAACATGCAATTGTCCCCAAAGTAATAAAATCATAAGGATAGGGTGTTAAGTGACGCAAACCTGTGGTGCAAAGCGTCGAAGAACTATCAAATTGTAGGTAGGTCCAACTTCCCAAAAACAACAAGATCAACGTTTGGGTCACCCTCAGTAGTGCCAACAGCAACCTTCGCACCATCACTAGTGCTCCTATCATCAACCACTGGTAGAGAACTAGACGCCCAAACAGCCATCTCTCGAGCTCTAATCTGGAGGGCCTCCTAATATACCAACAATGCCTTCCTAGTCAACTCTAACTTCGTCTGCTCTTTTTTTTGCGGACGAGCCTCATCACCGGCCTTAGTGGTAGGGCTGGAGTTGTGTCTCTTGGTACGACCAAGTGGCTCAGTAGAGGACTTGAATAAGGCATTGAGCATTGTGTCCTCTGCCATCTCAATGAGAGCACTCTCCCGCTTAGTCCCCTTCATCTCCAGAATGGCATGAACAACATCACGCAAACAAGCAGCCGCATCCTGAAGAGTAGTGAGGTCGATCGTGGGGGTTGGTCGTGCTAGTACACAAATCTCAAAGACGTCTAGGCATTAGTAGACCACCTGTATTTTTTGCTTAGTCTGTTGGGCCACCCTCTTATCAATTCAATCCTCAGCCTTAGTAATGGATTTTTAAATCCTAGGCTGCATGTGGTGCAGTAGGGTGGTCATCTATGCCTCTAACTTTTGTACCCGCGCTAAAGGAATAAGTGTTGCAGATGGCGGTGTGGATCAGGACAACTGGGGGTCAGCTGGCAGATTGGGTGGAGTCAACTATGGGTGGTGTCAGCAGGCTCAGATGTAGCAGGATCAACCCCTTGGGTTAACTCCGCCTTCTCCACCAAATTCTCACTTAATAGGGGCACCTCAATCCTGGGAAACCTCCTTGGCGCCGCTATATTTGTGTCATCCTTGATTAGGCCTATGTCGACTGTCCATTGCGGGATACATAGTGTGTCACAGTGCTAAATGGGTACCATGGACTCTCTGCAAATCTGGAAAATAAGACAAGCAAAGGGGTCAGTAGTAGAAGTCTTCAAAGCCCTCTCATGTATCATTGATATCAGAACCCGAGCATAGTTTATCTCCAACCTTGCTACCATGGTAGCTACCAACACTGCCCTATCCCAGGTTAGGAAATTATCAACATTCCTGGGCGAAATTTGGTGTCGGAGCAGCAACTAGAAGAATTTTGCAAATGTGAGGGGTGCCTTCTTGATTAACCCTCAGAGATCTAACACCCATTAATCCCTATTCCCATCGATATCCAAATACTGAGCCAACCATCTCTTAACACCGCCTCTCGTTATTTTGAGGTCCTCTGAAATGCACAACTCTTTACAGTCTCCAATCTGTAGTCAAATCTTAGAGTAGTTGGGGTCGTTGCGTGCCATTAATAGGCCGTATAGAAAAAAATGGATGGTGGCCTCAAATTATCAATCCAGCAGCCTCGGACAAGTACAGAGGTGAATGGGTCCTGTTTGGAAGGATTCACCCACCTATCTATCTAGCCTCTTAGAGTAGGAACATAAGAATCGTAGAACTCCCTGTCTTTATCCTCGTTGTAGGATCCCACACTCCGAGTAATCCACTCAAACTTGTGCAGTTTGAAAAATTTGTGAACCTCGAGAACTGTGTGCAAACTCCCCGTGAGGACTCAGTGCTCCACCGTAACTATCCAGGTCATCTCCTGCTTTTCATTCAGCATTTTGGTGTCCCTGTACACCTTATATTGTCCATTGATACACCAGCAGTTAGGTTCCTCAACAACAAGTGCGGGGTCATTTGCTTGGGGTGCGGGTGCAAACTCCGAGCTAGTAGCCTCATAATATGAGGCTTGGTGTTTGTGGCGCTCTGACCTAGTGGATCCCTGAGAAGCAGAACTGGAGGCAGTGGCCGTAGTCGACCAAGAAGATTTGGTCAAACCTGACGTGGAGACAGATTCGGAGCTTGATGTTCCTTCTAAACTAGAGGCAACCTCAGACGATGAGTCGATCATTGTGCATTCCTCATCAGACTAGGAGGTAGTGACTATGCTTGAAACCACCTTCGAGGGGGTACCCATAGTTACTCGTGCAGATGCAGTTAGGGTTGTGGCACCCAGAGGGACGTATGTTGGGTCTTACTCATTGTCAGAGTAGACAATCATCTGACGATGGGGCCAGTGACTTGGATTTGCTCCTTAAGTAGATAATATCTTTCTTGTGAGCCATTTGTACTTGTAGAGAAATTGTTAGTCTTAACTCCGCATTACTACACATTCGAAACACACCGAGCGAAGATAATTTGAAAAACAAACAACACAATTCTATTTTGTAAATTCAGATCGATAGGCACCATCGACGCTCCGTCGATGGGGTTCGTCGTCAGAAACATAGAATTATTCAATTAAGTAAAAAATCAGACTTCTCTGATAGAAACGACGGTCGTGCAGAATGGATCATCAATCAATTGATGGACCCTAGTCCACTTCCGCCGCCTGTCACATAGATTTTTTTTAGAAGTTAATCAAATAGGTTCTCTGATGGAAATGACAGACATGCAGAAGGGTCCATCCGTCAATTGACGGAGCGTAGTCCATTTCCATCTAATAAGACTTCGATATTTTAGGTTGGTGTAGTAGATGGACCATTAACGGGGTCTCGTACTGTTGGCCTGAGACACATTTTAGGTCTTTTTTGTAAGGTCCAATTTTTAGACAACTTTTGAGAAACTCAAGTTCTAATATGCAATTTTAGCACCCAAAAGGCGAATTCGCCATTCCTAGAGTTCTTTTTTCAAACAATTTGTGTTCTATTTCATCCACAATAAGAAAACCTAAGTCATTATTACCAAAACTAAGACATATTCACATTTTATATAGACTACAAGGCGACACAATTACACTCTATTATTCCAAGGGATGTAATACACAAGTTTTAGCATGCGATTTTAGTTAATATAGTCTCACGATCAAGATCCATGTCTGAATTTCTATAAACAACTATGAACAAGAATTCAAAGATAAAGGAGATCAAAAAACCTTTAGTTCAGAGTGGTGTGGTTGTGAGATGAACTTTTAGGCAGTAGCCTACGCGCCCAAACTCGATCACCTGTCGTATAACAATTTAAAGAAAGAAGAATTTGGGTAAGAGAGAGTTTAGGGAATTTGAAGGATTCTGATTTCGGAGTGAATGGGATATGGGAGGTTGAGTTTTGGTGATTAAGGAAATATATAAAGAAATAAAACCATTTTGGAAGGGAATTTTAAAAGAATTTGAAGAAGGGAATGAATGTGAACCGTGATGTCCTTTAATACTACCGGCCGGGTCAGGTTGGGTCGCTGCCAATTTGACTTGACGAAACCCTGTTGACTATCCGTAGGTTAGTCGATGGACCAATTACTAGACGATAGATTACTTCGTGACTTATAAACAATAAACAACAAACTTTGGAACTATAAACACCATCAATGGTCCGTCGATGGAACGACGACGTGTCCATGGGGACGTAGACCTCTCCACCAAACCATTTCCTATAGATTTTTATTTGGTACTTGCACATTTAACACCCAATAGGCTATTCTTTTTTAGTTTTGTTGGACACTACTGAGACACGGACCCTCTACTAATCTCTAGACAACACTAGTCACAAGAAATAATGAAATAAGACACGACACAAAAAAATGACTATTCTTACAAATAAAATAAAACCTATAGTTTGCTAGAGGATACACCTTGGGTTTCCTCCCAAGAAGAGGTTGCTTTGACGTTGTTGCACGACGCAAGATCCATTATTACTAAGACTTCATCAAAATGGTAGTCCTCAACAACTTCATGGACACTCTCCGCAAGCCCAGGTAGATCTTTATCCTTTGCCCGTTGACTGTGATCATTGCGCCCTCCTTCTCCAACTCAACCAATCCATGTGAAAACACTTAATGATCAGGAATGGCCCTGTCCACTTGAACATTAGTTTGACCGAAAACAAGAAAAGCCTAGAGTTGAGTAGAAGCACCAAATCACCAACTGCAAATTCTCTCTTTTCAATCCTTTGGTCATAATACTTCTTCATCTTCTATTTGTAAATGGATGAACTTTCATAGGCCTTAAGTCAAAGCTCATCAAGCTCATTAAAACCATTTAGTCTTTGTTCTGCCGCTTCAATCAAATCCATCTTCGGTTTCTTCATTGCCCACATTGCTTTGTGCTCTAACTCGGCCGACAAGTGACAAGCCTTCCCATATACAAGTTGGTATAAAGACATACCTATGGGAGTCTTGTATGCAGTGCGGTAGGACCAAAGAGCATCATCAAGCCTCCTTGACCTATTCGTTCTATTAGCATTCACCATTTTTACCAGATTTTGCTTGATTTCTCAATTGGACACCTCAACTTGCCCGCTAGTCTAAGGATATTAAGGAGTAGCCACATTATGGCAAACCCCATATTTTTCCAATAGCCTTTTGAACAACTTATTACGAAAATGAGAGCCCACTAATAATGGCCCTAGGTGTGCCAAATCTGGAGAAGATATTCTTTTTCAAGAACGCGGTGACACTCTTTCCTTCATTTTAGGAAGCGTTAATGCTTTCACCTATTTTGACACATAGTCAACCGCCAAAAGTATATACTTCATCCTATGATAACTCACAAATGGGACCATAAAATCAATGCCCTATACATCGAATAACTCAATCACCATAATAGGATTTAATAGGAGTTCTTGCCTCTTTTAAATTCCTCCATCTCGTTGGCACCGATCACAGGATTTGGCAAACTCGTGAGACTCTTGGTGAATGGTTGGCCAATAATACCAACACTGCAAGATCTTATGCGCAGCCCGGATACCAGTATGATTCTCTCCCACCGGGAGGAGTTACATGCCTCCAAAACACTGAACATCTCAATCTCCGGTACACAAAAGCGAATAATCCCATCGGCATAACTCTGGAGTAAGTAAGTCTCATCCCAAAGAATTTTGTTTTTCCTTTAATGGAAGGACAAGTCTAATGGAACTACATCACTTGCCAGATGTTCACAAAGTCTGCGAACCATGGAACCGAATCTTGAGAGGCGGCCAATACATGTTCGTCTTGGAATGAATCATCAGTTTCAGCCTTTTCTCCTAATTCACACACAGCTTCATCCTCCAATCTAGTCAAGTGATCGGCAATTTGATTATTAGTCTCCTTTCTATATTTTACCTTAAAATCAAACTCTTGCAATAATAGTACCCATCGGATCAACCTTGGCTTTGCATCCTTTTTAGCCATCAAATGTGTCAAAGCAGAGTGGTTAGTATGCACTACAACTCTTGTGCTAATCAAATAGGAGCGAAACTTTTTGAATGCAAACACCACTACTAGAAGTTCTTGTTAATGATTGTGTAGTTTTTGTGAGCTTCATTCAGGGCTTTACCGGCATAGCAAAAAGGATGAAGGATTTTATGCCTTCTCTATCCCAACACCACACCAAGTGCAACCCTACTTGCATCATACATCACCTCAAATGTCTCATTTCATTCTTGTGAAATAATAATGGGCGCGGACACTAACTTCTCCTTCAGCTCTCCAAATTCTTTTAGATAGGATTCATCGAAATAGAAATTACATTCCTTCTCGAGTAGTTTGCACAAAGGATGTGCAATTTTCCAAAAATCCTTAATGAACCTCCAGTAAAGCCTTCGTGTCCAACAAAACTTCCCACACCTTTTACAGAGATGGTAGAGA
This sequence comes from Solanum peruvianum, assembly GCA_027705065.1. NCBI lineage: Eukaryota > Viridiplantae > Streptophyta > Magnoliopsida > Solanales > Solanaceae > Solanum > Solanum peruvianum. The sequence continues at coordinate 75,154 of JAKWJD010000612.1, forward strand.
AAGCCTCTCTATCAATTCCACTTTAGCTCGGTTAACCTTTATTCCCTTCTCATAGATGTGATGGCCCAACACTATAACTTCCTTCACCATAAAGTGGTGTTTCTCCCAATTAAGAACAAAACTAAAATCTTCACAACTTTTGAGCACCTCAGCCAAATTACTCAAATAACGATAAAAGGAATCTCCAACCACAGAAAAATTGTCCAAGAACACCTTAATGGTGTTCTCCACCATATCTGAGAATATCGACATCATACAATGCTGAAAGGTGGCTGGTGCATTACATAACCTAACAACATCCTTTTGAAAGAAAATGTACCATATGGGCAAGTTAAAGTGGTCTGTTTTTCTTTATCCTCAAGGTCAATATAGATTTGGTTGTAACATAAATAGCCATCACAAAACAATACCACCATTTGCTTGTGAGTCTGTCTAACATCTGATCCATATGGGGAATGGGGAAATGGTCCTTCTCAACCCAAGAATTCAACTTCCGATAGTCCATGCAAACTCTCCATCCGGTCACTACCCGCATCGGAACAAGATAGTTCTTATCATTAGGTACCACAGTCATCCCACCCCTTTTTAGGCATAAACTAAACATGACACACCCAACTACTGTCTGCAATAGGATAAATGAATCTTGTATCCAACCACTTGATGATCTCAATTTTCACTATCTCTTGCATAGGCGAATTCAACCTTCTTTGGTGCTTAATAATTGGTTTGTGATCAGGCATGAGTTGGATTTAATGGGAACATAAATTGGGGAGAATACCAATAATGTTTATAATCGTCCAATTAATGGATCGTTTTAACCTCTTCAATACCACCACTGGCCCTCTACTTGTCGTTCATTCAAATCTGCTGCAATTATTATCGGCGAAGTGTCATTTTTACCCAAGAACACATACCTCAGATGAGGTGGTAGGGTCTTTAATTATGGGGCCTCCTTAATAGATGGTTTCGCGGGTGGAGACTCACGATGCTTCATATCTAACTCTAATTTCTTTTGTTTTGACCGATATTTGTTTCGTTCAAGTGCAGCCACCAAAGATCCATACTCTTCAATACAATCACAGTCAAAATTCATGTTACTACCGCTAGTGCCTCGAGACCTAGTCGCTCTTCATTTTTTCTCTCAGATACACTCTAAACCCTATAGAATATAGCAGGTACCATTCGTATCTTTCCACTCTGTTTCATAGATCTACATATGTTGAAAGTTTTTCCTTCATTATTCAACCTAAACTTTATCTGCTCTTTTTCCATATTAACCAATACACACCCGGTGGCAAGGAATAGCCTCCCTAGAATAATGGGAACCTCAAAATCAACCTCACAATCAAGAATCACAAAGTCAGCCGGAAATATAAATTACTCCTCTGTAACTAGCACATCATGGAGTATACTAATGGGCCTCTTCATCATTCGATCGTCCAGCAGTAACCGCATCACGGTAGGTTTTGGGTCACCCAAGCCTAACTTCTTATAAATAGAAAGTGGCATGAGATTTATGCTTGCACCAAGATCACATTGTGATTTAGCAAAGTGTAGCAACCCGATTGTAGATGGAAAAGTGAAAGCTCCAGGATCTTCTTTCTTCTGCACAAGAGATCTTGTAAGAATAGTACTACAATTTTGCATTCTATCATCATCCATAAATATCAACGATCTCTTCTTATTTACCATATCTTTCATAAACTTCGCATAACCAGGCATTTGTTTCAAAGAAACTATCAAAGGTACATGGATAGAAAGTTGTTTTAACATAGAGATAAATAGACGCTATTTACCATCCTCAGTCTTCTTACTAATCTCCGAGGGAATGGTGGCGGGGGTCTAGGAATGGGGACCATAATCTGAGATACCTCTGCTTCTTTCATCTTGTTGTCCACCAATTTTCCACTAGCTTCTACTACTACTTTGTCTTTTCTCATATCATCTTCTACAACAGACGGCAAAGGTGTATCTATGGTTTTCTTACCCCCTCGAGTGGTAACTGTCATACAATGCCCATCATTTTTAGGATTTTGGATAGTTTTGATAAGAAGAGTGTCAGGTTGGTGTAAGTTCACCGTAGTGGACAATTGAGCCATTTGTAACTCAAGATGCTTAATCTAAACCGCATATGTGTCCACTTTCTGTCCAATGTTAGCTAGGTCACCTCTCGTCTCCTTGAAATTCTCATCACTAGCATCGAACCTCCTCATCATCTCATGTAGCATATCCTTAACTCGCGCCACATTACTTCAAACGTCCCTAGGAGAAACTTCCCAATTTTGTGGGGAAATATAGGGACCACTCTGATCATTCCTCGTACAATAGTTATTATGGTTAAAGTTGATTTCGGAGTTGTAGTTCCCATCTCGAACATATTGACCCTCTTGGTTGTAGTTACCATAATTCTGACCTTGGTTTCCTAGACCTTGGCACTAATTTTCCTTATTGGAGCCTTGGGCGTTTTGTCGGAAACACACGATTGATCATTCACTGCCTAGGCATATTCTTCATAATAGTACTCATCTACTAGTTGTGGTGGTTTAGTCAATTAGGTCAAATCATTTACCTTCTCTGTACCTCCGCTCACATGTTTCAAGACCAACCCTAGCTCAGTTATTATCTGGCCCATCTTCTCACAAATCTCATATGTCGCTGGGTTGTTTATACCTTTCACTACAAAGGTGTTACTCCCACATTCCGACTTTATAGTTCTCCAAGCCTTGTTATTTTGAGATATATTATCCAACTTCCGGTGCGATCTCTGTATATGTGCACTCTCCATACGAACCGTCTATAATAGAATCGAGCACTACTTTATTGTCAATCATGCTAATATTTGTAAAAGTACTCTCTCAACGACCCATCATCAATGCGGTGGTTTGGAACACCTCTCACGAACGTACTAAATATGTCCCAAGAGCTACTCAAAGACTCTCCAGGTAGTGCCACAAAGTTGTTCACATTATCCTTGTTTTTGAGCTTCTTTGACACTGGGTAGTACTTTGCTGAGAACACATCTCTCAACTGATCCAAAGTGTCAATAAATTATGGTAGCTCAGCAAACCATATTATGGCATCTCCTATCAGTTACAGAGGAAAAACTTGCATCCCGATGACATTCATATCCAAGTTTTGACTATCCACACAACTCTTACACACACACCTCAATTTGGCTATGTGAGTGTGTGGGTCCTCTAATGGAAGTCCTACAAATAAAACCCTCATGGTGAGAAACTACATAAAATTACTCGTCAACACAAATGTGTGTTAATGGGGTAAAGGAGGTAGGACAAGAGCCCCATCAGAATCAGTGATTTTCACATTTCCCCTATAGAAATCTTGAAGTCGTGGGGCAGGAGGTTGCATCCTCAAAGCAATATCAAATTCATTATCAGCACGAGCTTGGTTGTGTCCTCAACCGGTAATGGAGGCTGATGAATTGCACCATTTCCTAGATTGGCTAGTATCTGTTGATTTTCTATCCTTCTCAATATTTGGTTAATTTTGGGATCAAATAGAATGAGTGGTTATCCTCGGCTCTATGTACGTCGCATACACAAGAGCTAGACCTGAAAAAAAAAAGTAAAATCAGGAAATCGTTGACTAAATGTCAATAATGTAATTAAAGTTATTCTAAAAGCAAGATTCCCTGGCAGCGGCGCCAAAATTTGATACGCTCAAATAACCTCCATAATGAAGTATAAGTGGTCTTATCTAGTAGAGAACCCAATTCGTAGGTTGGATTCAATCCCACGAGGAAAATAGTTTAGACTTAACTTCAATTCACAATCACATCTATTTAGTTAAGGTCTTTCCGAAAGCAAGTAATTAAAGGGGGTTTTTACAAAACAAGTTTCTTAAGCAATTCTAAGTTTACAAGTGAGCAAAATGAAAAGATTGAGTTTTTATCAAATTGTTAGACTAGCTAGGGTATATGTGTTCCCCATAGGTTCATAACATCGTACACCTAGCAATAGAAATTATTCCCTAGTATTTTGCATGTAAAATGGTAAGTTATGTATCTCTAAATCCTTGGTCCAACATCTAAGAATTTCACATCGTACCTTGGTCCGGCTACGTGTTTATACTTTACTAACCTTTACCTTTACCTCATATTAGACATCATAATCGATGTATGGCTTAGTTATTACTTCACACCAATCGACACTAGAATATTAGATCCTATCCCACTAAATCTGTGTTGATAACTTTTTCCTTAATAACTACCTCCTTCATCCAGCAAGTAGCAACAAGGTTCACTCGTAAAAATACTTATAGAAAAAAGAATTATCAATACATGCAAGAACCTATTTGAGAATTGCTTATTTGCTAGGTTTACTTTGTCAATAACACATGGTTCCCACAACCCTAGTTGTGGATTTAGTTACCCATGCAATCAAGATCACAATTCATGGTTTTTAATAAAGAATTCATGAACTTACTTTAACAATAAGAAGAAACCTAGAAATTCAACTTGAAATTGCACGAAAATTTCTTCAACATGAATCCAGAAATTAATTAATTGCTAAAAATTTGCAAACAATAATCTCCAGTACAAAATAGAAAAAAAAATCAAGAGTATCCAACCTCAAAAACGAGGTTGTAGTCTCCTATTTATAGAAAACATTATTCTAAAGAAAAACGAATTAAAATAAGGAAAGTTTGTTCAGTTGATGCGGTTTCAATCGACAACAGTCCGTGGACTGCCTTCGTCAGTCTAGACTTGGAATTATTTTTCTTCATCAACTCAGTATCTTCTCTAAAAATCAAACGACGGACCTATAGTACGGTATGTTGTCTCATCTACCATCAATGCTCTTTGGTCAGTTTACATTTAGAATCTTAAAAAGTCAGGTACGGGAACCTTTTCTGAACCCATTGACGATTCACCAGTACGGTCCGACGATCAATCAACACACCATCATTTGCTCTCGTGGTTTTACCCTTAGTTAGATTTCCCTAATCTTTTCCCATAGCTTGAACAGTACATCGATGGTCACCACCTACGGATCGTCGATTGTACAGGCCGTCGATGGCCTTCGCAGGTCATCTTCTGCACTTTTTCAGCTGCCTTCTGCATTTTAAAACTGAACATCTTTCATGTAAAACAAACATAGAAACATGTTAAAACTACTACAAGAACGCTCTCGACACAACTAACTCTTAAGCAAAATGCATTGAAAGCACCATGTGACCACGGTACATCACTAGTCTCAACCCACAGAAAAACCCATAGTTTGAAAGACCACAGTCGGTGGATTGTGTCTGTGTATCAACGCCTTCCTTACCCAGCCTCTGAGGCAAACAATCGCTGACCAACACAGATCTTCATTCAATCCACAATTCGTAAGTCTGATCATTGATGGAGGACAGCAACTAATTAGGGGGAAATTGCTGATTAGGTAACCTTCTAATGGTTATTACTCCAGGCACAAAAATAATTATGTGTTCAATGACATATGATATGATAGACAATTGACTCTTCTTTCCAACTCCACCAAGTTTGCTAAATTCCAACCTTTGAGTAAGACGTTATGCGAGTTTTAGTGAACACTTGTCAAGCAAAACCTGACCTACGAACCCATTATATGGATCGTAGGTACTGTCCATCGGTCACTTTGATATCAGTTAAGTTAGGGGTCTTTTTGGTCATTTTCTATTTTGTTAGAACCTTAATCTTCGTCGTTTAGACCCTAAATTATGATGTTTTAGTCACTTTAAGCCTAGAAACAGAATTAGAATTACCTAAGTCAAATCATTAATCAAAAATTATAAAGTTAGAAGCAAGAGAGGAGTAAAAGTCGGGACCAACCCTAACTCCAAGAATGAAACAAGTTTTCTTCAGTTCCGATCCAGATATTAAATATTTCTCTGAGAAATTTGTCACAATGTATGTGGGATTTCAATACAAGGTTCATGTCACCCATTAGGCCCTAGTTTTTAGTTAGTTTCTAGATTCTCTTATCATGACTAGGACTAGGGTTTCTTGAATGTTAGAATTGTTGGGTTCTTATCTGTTAGAATGATCCCAATCAGATTTGTATGTTAATATTCAATTTATTGCATGAATTCCAAAACCCTAGCTATGTATTTCTTTATTTCTTTAATAGTACATGGTAGGTCATATATTTCGTTTACTCAGTAATACATGCCTCAGTTATTAATGCATCAATAGTACGCCTTACAATAAAGAAGCACCGGCCTCTCGGTGTCTTACACTTCTTCTTCGACCCTGCCGAAGTTGATTTCTTTCTTCAAGTAGTGAAGTTTCATTGTTTCATCCTCAGTTGCTATGTTAAGTTTGAGTTATCCAGTAACCTACCAAAATTCAATCAAAATGTGTAAATTACTCAATCTATTGGGAGTAGCAGAATACTAAGTTGAATAAGGCTCAACGTACCCAAATAGTCCCAGAACTATTAGTCATGTAGGTTGTAAGTGCCCTCTACGGGTATCATTTTAGTGATCATTCCAGCATGCTTTTATACCTTTGGAATGGTATATTGGATCCTCTCGGTGAGGCATATGCATCGTACTCAACATTTATCTCACGTGGTTTTATTATGAGCCATTAGTAGCTCCCATAGTTCAGTCATACTCCATTGCATTGACCACATTTCAATATTCAGTCTCAGCATGTTATAACTTGGTCATTACATTCACATTAGTCATGTTAGGTATTTTAGTATCTATATTATGTTAAGATTAATTCATTATGTTATTGATTTTTTCAGTTATATATTATTTTAGCTTTACTTTATCCTACATGCAAGTATCTTTCAAGTACTGACGCATACGTGTGCTACATCTTCTCATGATGTATGTTTAGGATCTCAGCATCCAGATGATCACCCTTAGATCTTTCCCTGTCTTCTGTTCAGCAGAATCAATGGTGAATCCTCACTTTCCAAGGACAATAGTCGTGAGTTTCTTTCAATATTCTTAGTCCTTTAGTTTAAGTTTTTCTAGATCTAGTTGGGGCATGTCCCAATATTTCTAGTCAGCTTAGAGAATTATTCCAAGCATAGTTAGATTCACCTTAGTATTTAGTTTATATCTCCTTTTTTTTAAACTCATCACTCTTTCATTTATTTCAGTTATAGTATATGGGTATTCCCCATCCTTCCATTTTATTTTTTATTTAGCTTCCGCATCAGTTAATTAGCTTTAGAGCTTGTTTGGCTTAGCTTAAAAGCTGGTCAAACTGACTTAAAAGCTGGTTTTTGACTTATTTAGTTGTTTGGCAATTTTCAAAATAACTTAATATAAGTTTAAAAAAACTTATTTTAAGCCAAAAGTTAAAAGCTGGGGTAGGGGTGCTTTTTTTCCAGCTTATAAACTGTTTTAAGTTGACCACATTTTTCCTTTTTACCCTTAACATTTTTATACAATCTCCAAATTACCCACATAACCCTAACATCTCTCTTCTATTTTCCCTTTTCACGTGTGGATGATAGACAATTAGTATTACTAATGAATGAAATAAAATAAATCTTGAATCTTTCAAGTTATCTTCAAATTATATATTATTAAAATTTAAAATAAGTTGCACTATAACTTAAATAAAAATTTATATTCCTCTTATAAATAATTTGTGATAATAAAGAAATATGTGAATAATAGACAATTATTATTACCTATTGATGAAACTAAAATAAAATCTTAAATCGTTCTTTGATCTATTCAAATTATATATCTTTAAAATCTTTAATAAGTTTATATTCCTCTTATAAATAATTTGTGATGAGAACGAAATATGTGAATGATAGCAAAAATATAATTATTTATGGCTGTAAAATATAAATTAATTAACTTTTATTATGTTAACAACTTTTTGGGTATTTTAGACATTTTGATTTAAAAAGTTGTTTCTCAGCACTTATTTGCCAAACACATCAACAACTTTTTTTTTAACTTCAGCACTTGTATCCAAACGCATAACTGCTTATTTTAAAAATAAGTTTCAGCACTTTCAAAAGTACTTTTTTAAAGCTGCTTTTATTAAGCTCATCCAAAGGGGCCCTTAGTATGCTCATTATTATGCAAGCAAGGTTAGTTTGGGATCACATGTGGTCCTAGGCCTCGCGTTCAGTTCCAGGGGTAACCTCAGAGCGTGACAACTATGATTTGAGACTATATGTTAGTTGCTTATGACTTGTGATTCTCCAATCCTTTTAAGATGATGTTCAAAAGTTGCATATAGCATGGTTTAAACTAAATGTCCCTTTTATGCATCTTTTAAGGATTTTATACATGGCTTCCATACTTGCTACTTAATTGTGCTAACCCATATTTTTACTTATTTACTACAAGTGTATGTTCTGGCAAGTGATTGAGTTCTCAAATTTAAGATCTTGGAAGGAGTTCTCCAAGACCAATTGGTATGTCCTCATAGTTCGAGGACAAGTGTTTAGGAGTTTCTTATCTTTCATTTGTAATAGATTATGTCTAGTTTTATTTAAGACTTCCGATTGTAAAGGGTCATGACCCTATCTTTAGATTCCAATATCTTTTTTAAATGGCCATGTGAAACAGTAGACTTCCGCTATCTTTTTAAATTATGAGTATTTTAAGTGTATGGTTAAAAATAAACGTTTTAATTTTACAATTTCCTTATAATAGAATGTTTTTAATGTTTTGAGGCTTTAATGAGATTCTTCAAAGTTTTGTACATCGTCTCATGTCTAGAGGGTTCTCTCATGGCGTGAGAAACTTGGTATCAGAGCATCAACTTTTTGCAATGGTTTTTAGGGTTGATGTCTCAAATGGCCGTCTTGTAGAGTCTTGTTCATCAGTGTGAGTCGCGACACATCTAAAAGCGAGAGGATGATAGGAAGTTTCACTTTCTTAATTATTCTTGTGTCGTGCCACAGAGCTTAATTCCATAAGATATCTCTCTAATTCCTTTTTATGTGGTCTTATATATGTGAATACTCGAAGGGCTAATGCTTTAATGATCGAGGGAGAAAAGGTTTCGAGAGATACCAATTGTGAATATGTGACTAATTAAGACTTGATTATGGGGATGAAATCATTTGATTTAGATGAGTTGTTCTATGGTTGTGTCTGATGTTGATAAAGATCATGATGAAGTTCTGAGGTATGTTTAAAATGTTTGAGGGATAGTGGTGTTTACCTGATGACTAGAGATGCTGTGGGAGTAAACTTATTTAAGGGAGGGTATAAGTATAATTAACCTTTTGTTAGAATCATCTTGAGTGATGAGTGTAATGAATTGGTGATGACTTGTTCCGACCTTAAAATAGAAATAACAGATGCTTAGAAATAGTTTGTATAGGCTTGTTCCAAGAGGAGAATAATGTGCTTAGCTTAAAAAGGGGATGAGTGTTCTTCATGTTCATAGTTTAGGTTGACTTGAAATTTCACCATATGAGGTGTAGTAAGTTTGAGAGGTTTAGATCTAGTTTGGTAGACTCATGTGAGACCTTGAGTAGCGTCATAGTAGAGGATGTTGCTAGAATTACAAAGAAGCTCATCCGGATGAAGGCACCGGTATGTGATAGTTACTTTTTAGATTACTAATATTGTAATGAGGTCCCTATGTCGATATTATGTTGACCCTAGTTAGGTGTTCTCTTAAATAGGGTATAGTATGTTGAATACTAAGGTTGTGAGAATTACAATACATGTATATCTTTCCTTCTTTTTCTACTCAAGCTTCAGACCTAGAGTTCCTTATAGTTTATTTCATGTTTTGAAGTCATGAGTAGTTCAGGCGTTTTGTTTCATGGCTTCCTTATGATATGCATGTTCTTGATGAGTTTATGTTTAAATAAGAAAACCAATGTATATGACTTATTTTCCTCATGTTGATAGGCATCTAATAAAAGTTGTTTATGTGCTTCATGAGTTAAAAATGTTGAGAATTGCCTTATGATTTATGATGAGTGTGATGTGATTTGAGAATGTAGTTCCTCTAAATGGTATGATAAATTTAGAAGTTTTGATGCATAATAAGTTTATATATGTAGTTCCTATATTCTTGAGTTGCATTGAGCTTATTGATGAGGAGAGGATGTATCCTCCTAGTTTTATACATTATTTATGATGTTTCATCATCATGGTCTTCTAATCTTGAGTACTTAACCCTAATTTGTTTAAAAGTGTCATTCGAGGATGAATGTTCCTAAGTAGAGGATAATGTAACGACCCGTAAAAATGAATAACTGAAACTAGAGCACGAAGACTTTGTGTTAAATTTATAATGAGGTTTATGGTTATGTAATGTTTTTCAGTGTCTTGTTTGAGGGAGTTCAGTAATCAACATCAAGGTACGTGTTGGACTTTGTAGTTAAAGTACCTTTTTTAATGTTGGTTAAGTGTTACAAGGGAATGTACAAAGCCAATGGGGCAAGGACCAAGCCAAAAAACCAAGGCTTCCCAACCTTGCACAAGCATTGTCCCAAGATCACAGACCAATTCACGGTTAGTGGTCTTGAACACGATCCGTAGAAGTGGCCGTGAAGATCACTTGGTCATGTAGAAGGAAAGGCCCTGATTCCAAGCCACTACCTCAACTCCACGAGCCACTTCAAGGCCCGTGGTCTTGACACGGGCTGCCTAATTTAGGGATTTTTAAATAATTCCTTTAATAATTATTAAGTGGGGTTATTTTAAATGATTTATATCATTAATATATATAGATTTATGTCTTAAAACACTTCATTAACTCCATTATTTTCGAATCACAAATCAAAACACCAAAATTCTTCCCTCTAATATTTCTCTCTCTAAACTCAAAGAAGAATAGGAAACATTAATGCTATGGTTTTTGATTCTCAACATTCTTCTCGAAATTTATTGGAGATTCTTAGTCAATATATTGAAGTTTTCATCCATATGATGTTATCGCCCATGGAGCCCTCTCAAAATCTTTTAGTACAATTCTACAAATCTTCAAAAGTTAGAGTTTCAACTCAACCCCATGGATTCCTTTTAAAGATGTTTTAACAGGTCAGATTATGTTTGTTATTAATCATAGTACTGATTTTAGATGATTTTAACTTGAATTCCAAGATACCATGAGTCTTCTGCCATCCTAGCTCTAACTTTTCTCTACTTTATGAATATTATTAGAAGTTGATTCAATTAATTGAATGAGAGGTGGTTTTGATGTAATTACATGATTTAAGTATAATTCTACATGTATTATTGATTAATCTAATATTACAAGGTGAAACTGATATATCCTAGGGTTATGTCATGAAAGAGGCAAAGAGAGGGGTTAGATGTGAACTCCTAAGATTGATGAACTTATTAATGAGTTGCCTTAGACTAGATCACATAGACATGAATTGCTTATGATTGAATCTTTTAGACATGAACCTACTTGATTACGTATTATATGATGAACCATATATAAGTACAATTGGGATTGGGTGTAGATGTTATATGACTACAATCAATTAATAATGGAGCATGTAATTAATTTACCTTGAAGAATTATATTATTATGATGATCCACTTGAAAGGTAAAGGTGTTTAGTTATTGGTTATGAATGATTGATCCACTTGAAAGGTGGATGTGTTTAGTTATTATGTATGAATGATTGATCCACTTGAAAGGTGGATGTGTTTAGTTATTATGTATGAATGATTGATCAACTTGAAAGGTGGAGTGTTTGCTTATAGGGCATGTTGAAATTTATATGGTATTATTGTGGATTAGTTATACCCACATGACCTTTAAATATGATTAATGATCTTAAGTACGAAATGAATGAACTACTTTAATTACGATTATGCCCATGTCTAGTATAATGAATGTGGATGGGTTGATTTATGTGGTCTATAAATCCTTGAATGCAATATATGAAGATTATGTATAATTATGATAATATGTACATGCTTATGAACGTTTTGAGACGGAAGTGTCTATGAGAAGTATGTTGTTGTTATGTCATTGTAAGGGAAGTTACAAACATATTCCATTCATAAACATGATTATGGAGTATCTATGGTTTCAATTGAAAGAACAGTTCTCATATGCACCTTTACGCATTATAATGCATGAAACGTACATGCCTATGATGATCGTATTGTGTTGATTGAAATACCATTCTCATGAAAACAATATGAATGTGTGTGAAAGGATTACTTACATGTATATGATGATTCTAAGGGTGAAATGTAGTTGTCACTTTATTGAATCAATGAGCTATGTTATAAGTAGTGTAGAATGAAAAGCAAAGTACTCGTTCACATAGGTAAATACAATTCACACTAACTATGTATAAATTTTGGAATAATGCTTAGCAAAGAGCATATATGGATAATAAGGTAGAGGCATTCCCGCTAGTACAATAGGACGGGTCTTCTATATATGCTCACATGAAATGGAATTCTCCCTCTAATACAATAGGACGGGTTTCTAGAAGAAATCTCCATGTCCCATTACTATGTGACCACATGGGTCTTTAGCTAGTGGATCCACCTAAAAGCTAAATATTTTAGTTCTACCTTAAGAAAGTAGGACGCCTTCTTTCGGTGTGGTGTTATATGACATAGGATTCGATGCATCTCACATGGTCTATGTCAGTTAAGGCTATATTCCCTCTAACGAACATGAACATGGATTATGAATACGGAAGTGATTTATGTGCTATGATTCCTCAAAAGGGTCTACTTAGGATGAGTTGCAGTATGGAATGACATACATGCATGGCACAAGTGGACTTTGAGAATAGTCATGGTGTGTTCCTCTTATGTCTATGTGCATTGAATATGAATTATGTCTATGTACCATGAATATGAGTATGAGTTATACTTGTCACTTCTTAATGAGCTTTACTTAGTGTGAGTGGGGCACAGGACTTCAATTATACATTGCACAAGTAGACTTGTAAAGGGGTTATAGTATGGATCCCTTATGATATGAAGATGTGTGAATCCATATATGTATGCAATAAATATGTTGCATGAACTATGAGTAATGATTGCTTGAGATTATTTACTTAGTATGAGGGGCATTATGGGATGCCACTCATGCATGGCCTGTAGACTTCTAAAGTAGCCATGGTGTAATTCCATTTTATTATAGGGACTTGTGAGTTAATGCATGTTTCAATTGAGTTAGTATTATGATTGACTTTACTTGACATGAGCTAGTGATTAGGAATATCTCTTTACTATGTGTAAGAACTATGGATAGGTTTAATGTATGATAAGTATGAGTAGGTTGAGTCAAAGTTGGTACTGAGTGTAGATGGGGTTATGGGGCTTTATCTACACATGTCACAATTGCAACCTAGCGTTAATTATTTGATTATTTTATTATGTCTAAAGATGATTGATATTTTCATTATGACTATGATTGGCTACTATTCTTATGGTGATGTTGCTATCCTATGTTCTTTGATGATTTATATGTGAGTTTCTTATGACTTGTGATTCTCCAATTCATTCAAGATGATGTTCAAAAGTTGCATATAGTATAGTTTCAACTAAATGTCCCTTTTAAGCAAGTCTAAAGAATTTTATGATGGCTTCCATACTTACTACGTAATTGTGCTAACCCATATTTTCTTTTACTTTACAACAAGTGTAGGTTCTAGCAAGTGATTGATTTCTTTAGTTCAAGAGCTTGAAGGTGTTCTCCAAGACCAAGTGGTATGTCCTCATAATTTTAGGAGAAGTGTTTAAAAAGTTTCTTATCTTTCATTTGTAATACATTATGTCTAGTTTTGTTTAAGATTTTCAATTGTAAAGGATCATGAACCTATCTTTAGATTCCAATGTCGTGTTTAGATGTTCATGTGAGGTGGTAAACTACCGCTATATGTTTAAATGATGAGTATTTGAAGTGTATGTTTTTAAATAAAAGTTTTAATTTCGTACCATTTTCCTTATAATAAAATGTTATGAATGTTATGAGTCTTGTATGAGACTATTCGGAGTCTTGTACGTTGTGTCACATCTAGGGGTTCTCTCGGGGTGTGACAATATATTAGAAGATGATGGTGGTCTTACGACTATAAGGAAGGTGAAGATACTAGATTCCGGGTAGGATCCAATAATCATTAGGAAGAACTCTGTCAGCTCTTTCAAGGATAAGGCTTTTGCTATTTTTAAATACTTTTTAAACCACGTGTACTTCTGATACGCTCAAACTTACTTCTCAAATTAGAAGTAAAGCGGTCGTGTCAAGTAAATAACCCAACTAGTGAGGTTGGGATCGTTCCCACGAGGAAAATAGTCTTGACTTAACTTCAATCTATTATTACTTTTGTTTAGTCAATTACTTCTTTGGAAAGTAAAAACAATAAAAGGGGGGTTTCTTCAGTTCTAAATGAATGAAAATAACTAAAGAAATTGAAAGAGAACACTTAACAGCTTTGAATGTTGGAGTTTAATCAATTAATCAAAGTAACTAGGGTTTACGTGTTCCCCACAGGTTCATAACATGATAATTCTTACTATAACAATTCTTTCCTAGTATCTTGCATGCAAAGTGATAAGTTATGTATTTCTAAAATCCTTGGTCCGGCATCTAGAAAATCTCACTCCTCCGCACCTTGGTCCGGGCATCTGAAATCTCACTCCGCACCTTGGTCCGGCTACGTGTGTTGGCTATCCTAACCCTTATCTTTACCTCATATTAGCATCGTATTCGATATTTGACTAAGTTATTACCTCGTACCAATCAATACTAGCCTATTAGATAGTATACACTAAATCTATGTTAAAATTCTTTTCCTATTATCTACCTCCTTGGTCCGGCAAGTAGCATTAAGGCGAGTTCTAATGTTGCTATCCGTTAAAAATACTTCTAAGCGAAAGAATTATGAATACATGCAAGACACTATTCTAGAATTGTTATTTTAGTTAGGTTTTATCTCATTATTTGCCTATGGTTCACACGACCCTAGTTATGGAGTTTAGTTACTCATAGTCATAATCACAATATTCAAATAAATTAGATAAGAATTCATGTACTTCATTTAATGAGAAAGAGTAAAATCCGAAAGTTTACTTGATTGATCACAAAAAATCAACAATAATCACTTGAAAGAATCTCAAAGTAATCAATAATCTCACAAAAATTCTAATGATAATCAAAAGGTGTCTAACAATACGGAGTCTAATAATGATCCATAGTCTAACCTCAAAAACGAGGTTTTTTGAACTATTTATAGAGAATAAAAACATAATTAAAAAAGGACTCTATTTGCTGGAAATCTGTCAAAATGCAGTTGGGTCGACGGACCTCGCGAACGGATCGTCGTGGTCACGACGGACCGTCATGGACTCCGTCGTCCCATACTTGTGCAATTTCTTCTATTTCTCTCTTCATTACCCTCGACGGCAAGTATGACGTACCGTCATAGGCACAATGGTCCGTCGAGGGTCTTCGTTTCAAAACACTTGAACTCTTGGAATATGGGTGTTGGGACTACTTCTCTGAACTTCATGACGAACCTGCAGGACGGACCGTCATAGACACGACAGACCGTCATGGACTCCGTAACCCCACACTTGGTCAGACTTCCCCAACTTCCTTCATCAGCTGCACTACGCTCTGCCACCTACGGACCGTCACAAGCACGATGGACCGTGACAAGCTCCGTAGGTGGTCTCTTCTACATTTCTTCGCTCAAAATCTCCGCATTCATCTTTGGACAGATTTCCTGCAAATAAGGAGAAACATACCTAAAAATCAATACAAAAAGTATTTCTGACACACACTAAATTTAAGAAAAAATCATTAAAAATACCGTGAAACCATGGTATATCAACAACCTCAACTTAAATTCGTTGTTTGTCCTCAAGCGACGCACTATGACTCAATACACAATCTTTGTACAATAGTATCCACGTTTTATTCCTTTGCAATCATTTGGCTATCAATCCTGATTAATCTCATCATATCTAGCAGGCTATCACTATTAGGCTTGAATATGTGGGATCAGAACATGACACAGACTCACCATGCACTAACACCTATCCTATTCAATTTATCACCGAGGTGCTAACATTCCGTATTGCAACTAGTGTCCTCACTTTAAAACAAAATCCTCATTTTTCACACAATGATTTCGTTTGAGTATAAGGATTACTCTTAAACACACTCTCCTCAGAACAAAGTCACACTCATTCATACCTATTCCATAAGCTTGCCCTTCTTTTACCTGCCTTTAGTTCGCTATACAACCCTTAGGATCACGATAGGACTTTCTAGCTTG